>NQII01005228.1:116363-136830 GCA_002778355.1 Clitarchus hookeri | reverse complement strand
TCTCTCTCTCTCTCTCTCTCTCTCTTTCTCGCGAAGTTTCGCACCGTTAGTAGCAGTAGAAAAATTATACATGTTTTCAATTTTAGCATACTTCATACTTATTAAAGTCAAAATATTGATTTTTTTTTAATTTTTAACTTACAACTGAAACGAGATTTTAATGTTTGACTACTTATTATATTATATTTATATGAGATGGCGGGACGGTTACAAATTTGAAGTGGACAGAAGTGCAGCGGCATGACTTGGCGTGTTGCTCTTTGCTGAACGAGGTGTTAATTTTTCTCCCTGCGTAAAAAACTTAAAATTACCGCATCAAGTTTATACACGTTGTGCTTCTTAAACCTACCTAGGCAAGTTACCATGTTGTGATTAATAGGTGTTTCCAAGGCAGTAATAAATGTATTGTAACGTGTGTCTTGCCCGCTGCGTGTGAAAGGGTGCGTGTGCGTGTGCGCGTGTGTGACTACAAATATTGGACGTACCAAATTTATACGTTTTAACCGTGAACTGTTTTTATAACGAAATTAATTATTTGAAATTCACGTCTGTTTATTGATCACAACTATGTAGCCCTAGGTGTATGAAACACAGTTGTGCAACGTGTTTACGTTTCTGTGATTTGAATGTTTGCCACAATCCCAACANAGCCCTAGGTGTATGAAACACAGTTGTGCAACGTGTTTACGTTTCTGTGATTTGAATGTTTGCCACAATCCCAACAAATTACTAAGCCCAGCTAGAAAATTCTGCAGAAATAAACCTAGTAAAAACTAAGTACCTACTCAAAGAAATACGAGCGGAGTAAAAGTTACGGTAGGCCTATCTGTGTGCATGTTCACCACTATATTTTAGTTTGACGCTGCTACGTTCAAAAAATAAGCGACACGAGTTGCGTGCTTGAATTCACTGTGTCTTTACGTCGGACTGGTTGCTCCTTCGTTTTAGTATTTATTCCAACTGAGGCAGACCTTTTACGAAATAACCCAACACATAGCAATAACAAGAGGCTAAATACTACAGTTCTTTCCCCCACAGTTGTATCAGGGTTAAGAACAGTCGCGGCAAAACATCAACGTGTATTATGTGTAATGTGCTATATCGTGCATAACCAATATGTTAACAATGTAAAATAATAACTGTAAGAGCTATCTTCAGTACAAACATTGTTAAAAAGTCATACAGTTGACCTACATATGGTTACAGGCCTAAATTGTGAATATTAGAACGTAATGGTTTTTGAAATATGACAAAATTCTTTGAACAACTGTAAACAGTAAACAAAGCATTTGACAATTAAAACGCAGAAGTCACATGACAGTGTTTATGTTTAAGTGTAGCGGAAGGATACGTAATCGGTACAAAAGTGTCAAGTAACCGTGAATTGACTATACCATAAGCAGAGNTTTAAGTGTAGCGGAAGGATACGTAATCGGTACAAAAGTGTCAAGTAACCGTGAATTGACTATACCATAAGCAGAGAGTTATCATACGTCNGTTTAAGTGTAGCGGAAGGATACGTAATCGGTACAAAAGTGTCAAGTAACCGTGAATTGACTATACCATAAGCAGAGTTACCATACGTTCTTTCTTTGCAGACCAGGTCCTGTCCTTTCCCCTTTTATAATATCTTGAAATGCCCTCTTGTTCTATTGCTTATTTTTCTTTAACATGCAGTATTTTAACTTGATAACAATTTTTATAGAGAAGGATATTTTGTCAAAAATCAGGTTCGGGGTTGGCATTACTTATTACTGTACCAGAGGTCATATCTTAAGTCTTCGATTACTGTCTGAACGTCGAATGCTGTAAACCAGTGGTAGTCAAACATTTTTTAGGGGGCCATATTAGAGAAAAACTAAGATCGCCGCTGGCCGCACTACTTACGACACTTGACATAATAATATTTGTGAACTAAAAGTAGGTAGGTAATTCGATGACATTCAAAATTCAGAGTGTCGTGTATCGTCTTGCAAGTCGTTTGTTTATTCGTTCGAAACGGTGATAGCGGGCGGAGGTATTACATCAAAAATATGTACAGAAGTCGCCTGACTGATAAAATAATGAAAAATATCGTTTAGTTTCATCAGTGACTTTAATTTTTAATAAATTCGTATTATGTATTGCTTTTTTATTTTTGTAACAGACACCCTAAAAATAAGAATTTGGTAACTTGTATCTACTGAAGCCGACGAGTGCGGGCCACAAAGAATGGGCTCGCGGGCCGCAGTTTGAACACCCCTGCTTTAAACGGTTCTACTTCCTCCTGTTCCTGCTTGTGAAATTATAACTTAATCTTGTTACCATGGTGTATGGTGGTACAATACCAGTTCTTTATCAGTCTAATCTGTATTTGTTTATTTTACGAAGCAGCGAAAATCGAGTTCTAATTCGCTATCCCTGGTTCAAACCCCAGCACTGAAAGAGTTTCCTCATTATTCAATTCCAAATGGACTGATGAGAGAAACAGGCTGTTGACCGAGTCCGCCCAGGGTACTACTGTTGTCAAGCACAATCTAAACACCTTAATTGCTAACCGTCCCATGCACACCTCACTTATAGGCCACAATTACTGCAAAAAATTGGTTCAAATGAAATATACTTACCAGACAAGTACTGGAAAAGACTGTTATATTGGTTTTGTATTTGTTAGGTGTATCTGTGTCCATTTCACAAAAATGCCCCCCTTTCTTAGGTGCAATGCCCTCGTCTGAGAAACGCCATATCGTAATCCTGACAATAAAGTACTTTAAAGAGACACATTCCAATGAACTTAAAAGTGCCAACCCTAAGTCGACCATTTTATTTTAAGTAAATCTATTTGTTAAAATTTGCCCTTAGCACAGCTTTACCTGGGGCGTAGAACAGAAACAATGGTTTTAATATTATCTGTTCACACCCAGGAAAATATTATAATCGATACATCTACAGTGCTAATAAACTAGCAGTTAAATTCAAGGATCGTCAATCAACATACTCAAAAATCTGTCCAACTAACTACACTGTAAGAAAACATTTTTTGCGGATACCAAATAGATTGGTTGAAAAGTACTTGTTTATAATTAACAATATTTTGTTCACTCAACTAATATACTATTGCTCCAAACATATGCATTCGTTCCCTTGAACGAAATATATCATTAAGAAAATAATTTGTTGAGCTGGGCAATTATTTGACTGTTCAAACATCATCTATAAAACAAATAAACTATTTTACAAATATTCGTTCAACTAATCAGTTTGGTTACCGTAAATATAATGGTAAAGTCAAATCAATATTTCATTTGAAGCGAATAAAGCATTTGCTTACGTGGAAAAATCTGATACCTATTATTACATATTTTGTTGCGGCAACAAAATCAGCTTGGTACAGAACGGCATTTATTTTGTTGGCTCTAGGGTAGTCAAGATTATTTATTTACAAACATTTGATCTCCGCCAGTAATTACGTTAGCCGAAGTTGCTAGAGCGTTAACACTTGGGTACCAAAGTTCCAGGTTCGAAATCCGGTCGTGCTTTCATTACTTTTTTTATGATACGTGAAATTGTTTTATGTACGGAGAATCACACAAATGAATCAAAATTTCTAAATTTGTGGTAACAAAATACGAACAACAAAATAATTTGATTTCAGAGACAAAATATTTAAGTTCCTCTACACAGACAATTAATTTGGTTGCGCAAAAAAAAACTTAGTTTTATTAAACAAAATCTCTATACAGTGCATTTCTGTATGACAGAGATCCACTCAGTTAATCAGTTATTTTGATTCTAAGGAGGCCTAAGGGAGAAGGGAAGCACTTTGTTTTAACATTTTCTACCGTATAAACTATCATTTTATTTATAATTTTAAAGGAATTTGCGGTACCAAAGTAATTCATNTCAGTTATTTTGATTCTAAGGAGGCCTAAGGGAGAAGGGAAGCACTTTGTTTTAACATTTTCTACCGTATAAACTATAATTTTATTTATCATTTTAAAGGAATTTGCGGTATCAAAGTAATTCATAAAAAAAGAAAAACTTTTCTATTTTTTACATTACGTATTGCAAAATGACCATCCTTGCTGACATGCTTGTAAAATTATATATTAAATTATCATTCAATTCNCATCCTTGCTGACATGCTTGTAAAATTATATATTAAATTGTCAGTAAATTCTGTCAAACCCTTTAAATTAAGACACATCACATAAACATTAATTATGATATAAATCATGCGATGCTCCAGTACTCACAAGAAGATGTACGGACACAAGTCGGTAATTTTATCTGTTGATTCTTCCAGTAGATTTTTGACGCAACACAAATGAAAATTACTTGGAAAATGAGCTTAAATGCTACCCACTTGCGATGCGTCTCGGATAGTCTCAGATCGTATCGATGAGCGAAGCTTTGGCGGATGAATGAACCTGATGCGGGAGTTATCAAGCAAGCCTGCTACTACTATCCCCATTTTTATGGACTAGGCGTTGTCATGAATACGCATTATCTGTTACTTCAGGGAAGCTTATCTGAGTAGTTGATATTCTCGCCTGGGGGACTGCACCTGCTCAACGCCAATCTCGATAGCATCCATGAATATCAACACTTGCCTCGGGCAGTGTAAGAAAAAACTGTCTGGTACTCTTCTGCCAACGTACGGCCTACTGATTCGCAACCCATCCCTCAACGTATAATGCGTCTAGTTGAGATAGTTAGGCCCCATTTCGTCCCTATAACCGTAAAATAAGTTGGTTTTTGGAAGAGAGAAAAAATATATATATGATTTGATTTGTGTGTGCGTTTTTGTGACCAAAGAATTTCTAAGCGAAAGCGTGGATTCTAAGTAAACTTATTATATATCTACTCAAGTTCCTGCAACTATACTTTACGAAATATCTTGTAAAAAACAGCACAAAATTACGACGAAATTTTATTTCATCCAACCTGTAATAACACGAGAAAACCTTGATATTCCGAAACAAATGGACTTATGGACCGCTATTTAGATAGTCTGCGGGGAAAAAAACGAGAACCCTGCGTTAAACGTTATTCAGTACTTATCTGCAAGACTTCGTTTCTGTGCACGGCCGTGACCACTGGCACCTTCATCTACTGTGCATATCTACGATAAAGTTTTTGTTTATAGTATAATGTCTGCTGTAATGTAGGTTTCTTTGCTTGAAAATATTTTTTAATAAAGTGACCAAGTGGGAACTATTTTTTCTTATGTGAATTATTGTAAATTGAACTTTCTGTTTTTATAACATGTACCTAAATGGATCTACGTGCCTACTGTTATAGCGCTTTTTTTCTTGATCGAAATTAAAAGAAAGAAAAATAATAAAGCTTACTTTTTGACGTCCCTCACCAGTATCTTGAAAGGAATTTATGAATGAAATACCTAAAACAGAAAAAAAAAAAAATAATAATAATAATTCACAAACATTTCACTGGTAATATCTTATTCTCAAGACAATTACTACAGACATAACATTACAAGAGAACTTACAAAATAAAATTACAGCTTAGCAATAAGTACAGACAAAATTAAGTATTTTGTGTGTGGGGATGGAAACACAAAATTTTCAGCTATCTCTGACGAGATTATAAATCAAGGTAATTTTGAATAGTAAGTGAAAGATTCAGCTTCACATACCAAATCAATTCGCTTAAAAGTATTTATTTAAACTATATCTTGTTCATTAAAATAATCTGCTCTTGTTCCAAATATTTGCGTTAGTTCCCTTTTATAAAATAGAGCATTTAAAAATAAATTGGTTGAGCAGAACACTTACTTGGTTGTTCCAACATCATCTACAAGTAATTTAATTAGCAGAAACAACTAATTTAAAAGCAAGTTGAACTAATCGGTTTGGTTACCGTAAACATTACAAATATCACGATAAATTAAATTAATAATCTGCATGGAGTATATAAGAATTTGGTTTACAGCAGCAGTCTGATACGTCTATTATTATAGACTCTGTTGCGGGAACATAATAATCTTTNGTTCCAAATATTTGCGTTAGTTCCCTTTTATAAAATAGAGCATTTAAAAATAAATTGGTTGAGCAGAACACTTACTAGGTTGTTCCAACATCATCTACAAGTAATTTAATTAGCAGAAACAACTAATTTAAAAGCAAGTTGAACTAATCGGTTTGGTTACCGTAAACATTACAAATATCACGATAAATTAAATTAATAATCTGCATGGAGTAAATAAGAATTTGGTTTACAGCAGCAGTCTGATACGTCTATTATTATAGACTCTGTTGCGGGAACATAATAATCTTTATCTAGTAATTATATTTATTTTGTTAGCCGTATAGGGTAGTGACTGTTAGCGCTATAAGTCCTGATGGGTCAATTTAAAGGTAGCGGGGTGCGGCCGGCGAGGGGGGAGGTAACTGCGCGCGCAGCTGGCCGCAGTCTGATGCCGTGCTAAAAGCATTGATCCGCAGTATCATGATTTGCGCGTTTGCCGATGCGAGCCGAATATTTTTGTATAAGTTCGTATACAGCCGGGCCGTTACTAATATCGGCTACCGCCGGCGACGCAAACGCAGGCATCTAGGGAGACGAGCCGTAAGAACTTGTGGCGCACACGGTAGGTTATTTGATTGCCTTCGTTAAAATTCACAGCCCGTAAGTTATAATTTTTGTGATAACAGCGTTTGTTAGTGAATTTATTAATGCTTAATAATGGGAAAACAATCCCTAGATGTATGTTAATTCCGCAAATTCATCAGCAGTCTTACACTTAACAGTCCTTCACATACTCCAGCCAAAACTGTTTATTCATTGGCTGCTGCTGTCGTGTGAGACTTTTATTTAATAAAACGTAAGTTAGTTGCACCTAATGAGGTAAAACTATTTACTCCTCTTTAAAACTTGTTAAATAGTTGAATAGGGTATGCTAAAACCACTGTGGTCCTATTCTACAATTAAAAAAATAGTGTATATTTGATATTCAGTTTAGCCAGCCACCGAAAAAACTTGTGAAATTAACGCACCTCTTAACATGCCCAATGAAACAAGTTCAACAGGAAACAAAAAAAGTAAAACTGTAAAACTTGATAATATTCATATACGCACATGTCACGCATTATAAACATATGCATTAAAAAACATTTATATTTTGCTAGCAGTCGCCGTTGCGCAAAGGGTTTCGGGTTCGAATCCTGGGCAAGGCAAGATAGTGCATTTGTGTACGTTTTGTACTAGCCGCCCTGTATGGGCGAATGTCACTGAACACTGTAGAAAGTCGAGTGAACATCAACGCAATTTTTTTTAAAGAAATGGTTGTAGTAATATTGATTTCATTGTCATTCAGCATACCAATTTATGTGATAGACATTGTCCATACACAATAGAAATAGTTACTTAATTAAAAAAGTAATTAAATATGATCTAAAACAAACTGTTCTTTGATATAAAATGGGTTCAACATAAGTCAATTTTTAAATGCATTTGTATGATGCGAGATTGCAATATTTCCTTCCTTGGAAACTACTGGTTGTTCTGNTGATGCGAGATTGCAATATTTCCTTCCTTGGAAACTACTGGTTGTTCTGGGGAGTGCGATGCCACTGCAATGCTAACAAGTATGATAAGAATATCACAATTATTGAGCACCCTTGCCACAATGTTAGACCTCTTGTATCACNGTAATTATATTTATTTTGTTAGCCGTATAGGGTAGTGACTGTTAGCGCTATAAGTCCTGATGGGTCAATTTAAAGGAAGCGGGGTGCGCCCGGCGAGGGGGGAGGTAACTGCGCGCGCAGCTGGCCGCAGTCTGATGGCGTGCTAAAAGCATTGATCGCAGTATCATGATTTGCGCGTTTGCCGATGCGAGCCGAATATTTTTGTATAAGTTTGTATACAGCCGGGCCGTTACTAATATCGGCTACCGCCGGCGACGCAAACGCAGGCATCTAGGGAGACGAGCCGTAAGAACTTGTGGCGCACACGGTAGGTTATTTGATTGCCTTCGTTAAAATTCACAGCCCGTAAGTTATAATTTTTGTGATAACAGCGTTTGTTAGTGAATTTATTAATGCTTAATA
This sequence comes from Clitarchus hookeri, assembly GCA_002778355.1. Taxonomy (NCBI): domain Eukaryota; kingdom Metazoa; phylum Arthropoda; class Insecta; order Phasmatodea; family Phasmatidae; genus Clitarchus; species Clitarchus hookeri. The sequence goes on along the minus strand of NQII01005228.1, from coordinate 128,776 downwards.
ATGGGAAAACAATCCCTAGATGTATGTTAATTCCGCAAATTCATCAGCAGTCTTACACTTAACAGTCCTTCACATACTCCAGCCAAAACTGTTTATTCATTGGCTGCTGCTGTCGTGTGAGACTTTTATTTAATAAAACGTAAGTTAGTTGCACCTAATGAGGTNCTGTTTATTCATTGGCTGCTGCTGTCGTGTGAGACTTTTATTTAATAAAACGTAAGTTAGTTGCACCTAATGAGGTAAAACTATTTACTCCTCTTTAAAACTTGTTAAATAGTTGAACAGGGTATGCTAAAACCACTGTGGTCCTATTCTACAATTAAAAAAATAGTGTATATTTGATATTCAGTTTAGCCAGCCACCGAAAAAACTTGTGAAATTAACGCACCTCTTAACATGCCCAATGAAACAAGTTCAACAGGAAACAAAAAAAGTAAAACTATAAAACTTGATAATATTCATCTACGTACATGTCACGCATTATAAACATATGCATTAAAAAACATTTATATTTTGCTAGCAGTCGCCGTTGCGCAAAGGGTTTCGGGTTCGAATCCTGGGCAAGGCAAGATAGTGCATTTGTGTACGTTTTGTACTAGCCGCCCTGTATGGGCGAATGTCACTGAACACTGTAGAAAGTCGAGTGAACATCAACGCAATTTTTTTTAAAGAAATGGTTGTAGTAATATTGATTTCATTGTCATTCAGCATACCAATTTATGTGATAAGACATTGTCCATACACAATAGAAATAGTTACTTAATTAAAAAAAGTAATTAAATATGATCTAAAACAAACTGTTCTTTGATATAAAATGGGTTCAACATAAGTCAATTTTTAAATGCATTTGTATCATGCGAGATTGCAATATTTCCTTCCTTGGAAACTACTGATTGTTCCGGGGAGTGCGATGCCACTGCAATGCATACTGTGTGTGCAGTGTGCGTATTATGGTAGGAAAAACGGCGTACCACGCAATGCTAACAAGTATGATAAGAATATCACAATTATTGAGCACCCTTGCCACAATGTTAGACCTCTTGTATCACTNGCAATGCTAACAAGTATGATAAGAATATCACAATTATTGAGCACCCTTGCCACAATGTTAGACCTCTTGTATCACTTTAAGGGTTGGAAAGTTTATGTAAAAATTATTGACGCAATCAATACACATTAAACAAACTTTTACATACAAATATGTCATATTCTATTCTCATAACGTTTGCCCTCTAAACAATACTCAGTGCTTTCATCGCTCAGCACATTAAAGCTACATTTATTGCCATGCTTGTTTTATGAAATTTAATATTGTTACATTGGAATGTAATGAGACCATGATCTGATATGAAAGCACTCAAGAATATCGTTTGCATATTAGTAAAAAAAAAAAATTGTAAATTACTAACGGCCCACAATTTTGAGTTACTCCATTTCTACAATAAAACATTTTGACACTGAATAAAAACAACAACTTATTATGAATTCCTGTATTTCTGGAGTTCATACAAAAATTAAGATTTTTTTAAAATGCAATGTTGTTTCTAATATACTTAAATTTGTCCAATTTGTTTAATGATGCATTTTATAACCCTCGATACAAATATGAAAAAGGCAGTACAGTTGTCGACTCGCATTTATTATCTAGAATCTGTGCAGTCTTTCTCATTATAAGTTGTTTGTGCCAGTTAATTTTATTTAAGACGTGACTGTCGGGACATTAGAGGGGCCGAGCTCCCACTTTATTGGGAGGCCCAAAAAACTTGAGCACTTTATAGAGTCGGCGCCTATGTTTGGAAGCCACACTACTACTACCTCAACAATAACCCACCGCAGTGTAGTGATTAACACAACACTTATCGTCACTAATGTAGCCACCTACTGCATCTTAAACAGTGGTGCACAGTCATCCCTCCCTTCACTTTTCGTCTCCTCCTCCAATTGCGACTTAAAGAATAGTCAATGTGCGTGGACAGTAAGAGTGACGCGCGAGTCGCTGGGAAGATCGCGTCCAAGTGGCAGGCCATACGTCAGCGCGCTGGTCGGCTGCCAGGAGCAATATGGCGGGGNGCCAGCTCGGACGTAGCGGAGAGATAAGACTTGCTTTTCATAGCGCGCACCGGAGGCTGGGAGCGCATTAACGTCAAGTTACGACCACGCGTCGGCTATAAACAGTTGTCGCTGTGTCGTTATTCGTCCCACTGAACTGATATATTGAGAGCGGAAACACTGGGAATTACTGCTCTCAAACGACAACGACGGTGAGTTACCAAGTACAAACGAAAAGAATCTAAAACTGAGTACTACCACTTGGCATTGTGGTAATGGTAAACGTTCCTCGAGGCTNAAAACTGAGTACTACCACTTGGCATTGTGGTAATGGTAAACGTTCCTCGAGGCTGTTCACGGTAAAGTGGGCACTTTTGAAATCAACCTTTGAAAAATGCCACTGCCCTACCCGTACAGTAACTATCACACGACCATCAACGTTGGTAACGACGGAGTGAGAATGTTCCATGTCTTAACTTTGAATTTAAAGTACTAGGTAAACATCTGTAAATACGTAAATAATTTCTCTTGACTTCCATTTTTTTTAATGCATGCAAGTGTAANAAGTACTAGGTAAACATCTGTAAATACGTAAATAATTTCTCTTGACTTCCATTTTTTTTAATGCATGCAAGTGTAAGAATTAGCAAACTTGTAGAATATTTACTTTTGTAATACTTCCACAGTTCCACTCGCCTCAGGAATTAATAAAGTTATCAGGCTCGTGGCATTGTTAATTTTACACAATGCGTAATAATACACAACAAGAATGCCAGTATATCTGAAGCAGAGCTTTCAAAAGTGCTCAGTTTACCATGAACAGCATATAAAAATTTGTGATCTAAAGAACAGATTACATACGTGAACTCATGCATGAATTGCACCGAACTCTTAGTTTAAATTTCAATACCTGTAAAAAAAATAGTTCACAGAATTACGAGGGAAGGGTTGAAGATGATAAAAGAGGACCTTACGCTCGCGTGAATAACGAGAACGTTTCGGTAAAAATGCTAACACGGCCCAGACAAAATTATGCAGTTAACTACAAAGAGGAAAGAATCTAGTTTAAATAGTTTGTCGTCTCAAGGGCATTATAATGAAGTAAATTACGTGCAAAAACATTAAGACTATTCAATTCAGACTTGTGGTAAGTTCGTGGTACATGCATGTAACACAAAAGTCCTCGTTATCACATATAAAAAAACTGCATCGTTCCAGCAATGAAATGATATGCAATGGTCGACAAACAACTCGTTTCATTACTTACGATTCCGTTACTCNCTGCATCGTTCCAGCAATGAAATGATATGCAATGGTCGACAAACAACTCGTTTCATTACTTACGATTCCGTTACTCAAAACGCCACTTGCCAACATTTATACTCTCGGCAGGAATGATTAAATATGCAAAACTAATTTGTAAGGAATTTAATAAAAATTCTGCATGCATGTTTTTAAAACTTTGCTGTATGAATCGAAAAAAAATTATACAAAAACATATGTACTGCTGAATATATGAATATAACACTATTTTACACACACAGATGATGTAAGCTACTCAAAGGTCAAATAGTTCGAATCTGGACGAGGAAAAAAAAGTTTTGAATTTTCATGATAAATTTTGACTCTCAGTTCAGTTGACAGCGAATTTAGTAACTGTTCCAGTCTTGACGTATTGAGTTTGCAATGTTTAAATTTATGGCGAATGAAGCCGGTGATTTATTTTTTGTTTAGTAAGTACATATTAAAGTACGAATTTGCATGTTCGTAACATATTTATATTCCTAACATCACATTTTCACTTGACTGGCAAATGAATAAAATTATTAGACCCACGGCAATGTAAATTTTTTACATATGGTGGAAGGATACAAAATGAGGGGAAAAGTAGATCTGAAGCAGGGCCTCCAAAAGTGTTCAAATAAAAAACCGTGAACACGTATACAAAAATGTCGTAAACGTGCAAAGAAACATGTAAGATAAAAAAAAAAGGGAAGAGCGGAGATGGAATATTACTGAAGCCATTTCCACGAAATCGCTATCATTTTCGAGTAGAACTTTTTCACAGTTGTGTACAGCCACGACGCAACGGCGGTATCGACAGAGCGTGTGCTCCATTTGACAGCGATGTCTTGTATAGCCACAGCACAGCTGGCGCGTACCGACGTTCGCGACAAACTGTCGCCACGGAACTGCCGCATCACACCAGATTCTCGGTTCTCCCACATAAAGCGGAAACAAAGAGCAGGCATTGGGCTTGATAGGTTCGTGTTTCACGCCACCCGCGCTAATCCCACCGGGCCCGGCGATTGTTTACCTCGCTGCCTCTCTTCCAGCGCGATGCGGCTGTCGCCTATACCATCACGTGCAACTGGTGCTGCTTGCAGCCACGTAGGCCTAGTTTCCTTTTGTTTCTGTGTCAGCTCCTACGGTGGCGTTGTGCCGTTTCTTTTACATTCCGTACATACACATATGCACGTAACCGTTACCTGGAACTGCTTCGTGTGTGGTGCTACGATGAACGAACGATATCGAGCAGAAAACCCCTTATAAAAAATATTTAGTGGCTTTCGTAGTTATCTATGAACACATTACTCAAATTATTCCAGTGGACCGCACCTTGCCTATGTACGACACGTCACTGGTTTATTTGAAGCAAATAGTGTAATGGAGCCCAAAAATCGTTCCTCAATAGTTATTTTGATTAACTCAGCACAATTTTTTGAAGAGGAAGTTTTAATTGTGACGTCCACCAAATTATTTTTCTTATAAATTTGTTAATGGCAGTCACAAAAACAATTCTGGTAACTATTTTATACACTCAATGTACACTGTAGTATAAAACGTGAATATACATATTTAAATTCACGTTTGGTACTGTTACTGGAAGTAAAACTAAATTTCTGAAGCAATTAAATTATTAGTTAATGGCTTTAAAACACTCCGGAGAAAGGAGAGAAAAATAGCGATAAAGAAACTGGAACATAAACCATGTTCCAGTTTGCCGTACACACATGTATACAATTGTGCCAGTGAAGTATCTTGAATCTCTAATTTCCCGCAAAATATTTTTATATAAAGTTTTTTGTTATTTATTATGGTGTTTTATAGCTGGAATATAAGAGATTAGGCTCAAAGAAAGTTTTTAATAGTATGGTGTTCGAAATCACTACGTAAGCCCCTCGTACTAGAGGTAAGAATTGAACCAAATAACTCCCAACTGGCCGGCAGGCATGCCACCATGCTATTCAACAATCAACTGGGCTTATTTTTATTAAATTATTTATTTTAAGTTTTAGTTATAAGTGTTAATTCAAACTTGGCATTTTTATTGAATATTTTGTAACTACAAGAATGTAAAAAGACGCTATCGTCGATAATGCATTCAACAGCATACACACTCGCCTAAGTATTCAAAACGAAATTGAGATACNGAAAAAGACGCTATCGTCGATAATGCATTCAACAGCATACACACTCGCCTAAGTATTCAAAACGAAATTGAGATACCATACTCTTTGAAAATTTCAAGAAATGCGCATTAAAGGCATGCCATAAAAATCTATTGTGGAAACCACAAGTTAATTTAGAGATAAACTAACTGACAAAAAAAAAACCTTCAGCTACAAAGTGCCCGCTGTGTGCTCACTGAAAAAAAAGTTGTAGACGGTCGGTCACGTCTGATCGCACGATTGCTGGTGCCCGTGCTTCCATTAAAGAAGCGTGTGACTAACTACAACGGTTGAGCAACTAACGGGTTCGCAGAACAATCCGTGTCTCATGCCCTGAGCAACTATGATAACTGCTGAGACTCCTACTACCAAAGGAAGTGAGTTGATTTGACAGGATTTGGTCGACGCTCAACAGCCACGTCCTGAACGCCGCACCGGCGATGGTGAAATGAGGCAGTGGCGGAATGCAAGGACGGGTAAACAGGAGTACCCCGAAAAAACCCGCCAGACAACGGCAACGTCCACTACGTTTAAGACTATTACCAAAGGAAAGACTAACTGGATCTATTGCCGAGAGAAGCAGCGCACAGAAAAAAAAAAGTCTTGATATTTGTGCTAACAGTATTAATGTTACTACTACATTAATTTTTGGTTATCTGTGAGCCGTCAGTCACTAATGTTGCTGTTAATGTAATATACTGTTAAACTATTAATGTTACTGTAACATTAAGCACTTTTGTGACGACATTACCGCCTTACTGTACTGGCAACATTGATGTGGTGTTAATGTTGCGACAAAACAAATCTTGTGTTGCATTGATGTTAACATTTGTGTTAAAATATTTATTGTATTTTAATTTCTTTATAAAAACATTCTGATGTAAAATAAATTAAGTACTATTATTTTGTCACAAAAAGAAATATAACAAACGAAAAAAAANATAAAAACATTCTGATGTAAAATAAATTAAGTACTATTATTTTGTCACAAAAAGAAATATAACAAACGAAAAAAAAAAATAGATGTGAAGGGAATCGAACCAGCTCCATGAGTGCTTATCCTACTCCACGGTATAGAACCCGACGTCGCGTCGTATNTATAAAAACATTCTGATGTAAAATAAATTAAGTACTATTATTTTGTCACAAAAAGAAATATAACAAACGAAAAAAAATAAATAGATGTGAAGGGAATCGAACCAGCTCCATGAGAGCTTATCCTACTCCACGGTATAGAACCCGACGTCGCGTCGTATCAATTGCGCTACTCGACACGTTTCAAACTTACATTCATATTGTATGTATTGAATACAACGTAACAACAAACTGCAGTTCTCTTTCATGTGGAAATACTTTATGCTCTACAAATATATGCATAGTTGGAAAACTGCTTTGCAAGGCTTGAAAGCTGGTCTACGCTACATTTAGTTTTCAAACTATGCTTTAAAATTTAAATACAGTGGTTTCATTTTACGAGGTTATAGCTGTTCAGTACCATCCGCCATTTTTACAATGCCAAGTCAGTGTAACCTTGAGTTGGTTGGACATTTCTTTAAAGTCGCAGTAACACAACATAGTTTGTTATTCCTGTTAATTTTAGCGTAATACAACGTTACGGCAACATTACTTAGAGGCTTTGTTAACATTAACACTTCAACAGTATGTTTGCATTTCAGTAACATAAGACTCCGTAAATGGTTAACATTAAGTAACTTTGTCACAACATTATTTTTGTTACTACAACATAAACGATTAAAGAAATGCCTCAATAGTAATTTTTTGTTGCAGCAACATTAGACTTTTCTCTGTGCACGGTTTCTTGCTAACGTAATGAAATAAATCGACTGCATTGTCAGAAACGTGGACAGTGTTGAGGCTTACATAATATAAAGCACTCAGAAGTAGCGTTCGGCTTTATGAACTATTTTCAGATTTCTGGGAATGGTAGCCAATTTCACACGTGGAAAATGAGTGAACTACAAGCTGCCTAGTGACGATGTTTGTAGGGAAGGTGATTGGAAATCGACTTTCGGTGCGACGCGACGGGTCTCTGGTTTGTGAGCCACCCCGCGACATCGTAGGTACGAGCAAGTAGGCCTTATAACTGCACATAAAGAATATCGCTTTCCTCAACTTTTCCTATATTGGAGTGTTGTCAATTTTCCTGCGATGCGGGATGGAAAAAAAAAACTTTTCTGTTTACTTGCATTTTTTTTATTGTCAAATTCCACAGCTTGACAATTGAACTCACCATTACGGATTCTTTGATTTCTTGCTGATTTAAGCCTTCAAGAAAAAAATTAACCACTGCTATTTACTCCCGTAGAGACATGACGTCTGAAATACTAACGTACGGGGATGTTACAATTAAAGCAAAAGTAAATAAATTTATGTATTCATTTAACTGTAACACAGTCACGCGTTTGATGTTAAAACGTTATGTCTACCTAAAGTGAAGGCAAGGTAAATAGCTGTAGAGGACAAAGGCATTTTCTACGTTGGTTCTTAAAAGCTTCAACCAACACGAAATCATATAATCTAGTATGGAGAGTGAGACCGCATGAAATAGCGTTGGATATACACGCAACTTTACATTATGCGCCTCATTCATAAACAAACCTTCAGACTGACAAGAGTCCTTTAACTTCCTTAATAGCATGCAAGTAGAGCAACTCTTGCACACTAAGCCTATGCAGCCAGTTAAGTGTACCGTGGCAGTCCTGCAAGAACGTCCGCGCTCAAGCCCTGTTGTCGAAGCAGACGCTTATACCTACGCCACAACTAGGTTACATGCTCAAAGTTTAATATCAACACTTCAGTGTGAGTACATGATGTGAACGCTACTCATGCGTGGTGTTTCGTTTTGTAGACGGTTCCCGTAGATTAAGCTGCTTAAGGCAACATCGAAAACTTTACAAAAAAGCGTATGTGTGCACAGTTATATTTCAAAATATCGGCGCATAGGCGCAATTTAAAGCAGCGTATTAAGTCGAGTACACATGGTTCGTACATGATAATATAAAAATAATAATTTCCGAATCTTAATATTCAATTAACACCTTATGTGAGTAGTTGAGAACGCCAGCCAATAATGACGAGGTTTAATTTGTTACGTAACGGAAATAGATTCAATATATCCGTTAGCTAATGATAATTTTTTTCCCCGTTAACCACGGGGACTAAGTACACCTCTGGTTACCAAAAAAAAAACACAAATATTCGTGGCTTATTCCGGGAATCGAACCCAGATCATCCCAACCCAAAGGTAGCGACTTATTATACACAAGTATCACCGACCACTACGGCTGCAAGTTCTGTAACCAACAAATACGTTAAAAGAAAATATGTTTACTTCTTTGATTTTCAAGACATTCCCAAGGACGGTATATGCCTTTGAAAACGGAGCTGAACCACTAGATTTGTTTCGAAAATATTATAAAACGCCAAGTGTTTATAGGTGAAGTGCAATTAAAAGATAATTTGCAAACATTGCCAAAAAAATATGTGACTAACATCAACTTATTTCGCGGAAAAAATTTGGATTGACGCCATTATTTTTGCTATAAATTTCGTGATATTAAAGATTAATCGGTTTTCCAGTAAATAATTATTAATCTACATGTAAAAATAAAAAAAAAATAAAAAATCGCTCCTTGTACTATTGCGCTGAACCACCCAGATTTCTACGAATTGGTAGAAAAAATTCTAATCACGAAACGCAGTGCTTAACAATCGTCACTCTGAAGGGGAAAAGTACTAGAATGCAAAATTAATTAAACTTAAGACAGTCATGCGTCAACGCGTGTTTCATTCATAAATGTCAGAACCACGGAATGCAGGGATGTCAGCGTGTCTGTTCACTGACAACTGTCATTGAGGCCAATGACCTCATATCCTCAAAGCGGGTATTGCATCGCCACATGCCTGTTATTTTTTTATTGTGTTTGTGTCAGTAACTGAAACGTACATCAATGGATACCTACCTCTCAAACGTAATTCAATTTGTATCACGGATACATGTTTGACCGAGCGGTGCGCTTCAAATCTCTACGTATTGTAACATTTACTTATGATCCAAGCACCCAGAACGTCCTCATAAGGGCCATCTTCAATGTAAGGCAATCATTACTGTTATAGGCAGTTCGCGGTAAAATGAATACTTTCAAAAGTATTGCTTAAGATCTATAGTCTATTCGCGGTTTCTTCACACTTTTTGAATCTAACCTTTCAAAAATCACACCATGTATAACATGTTTAGTTCTTTCCTAAACGTCCCATGTATCTCAAGCGTTTTATACGCGTTTTAAAATAAAAATACCTTATTTGGGTTCAATTTAAATTTTGCTTTTATTTTATTTATAAATTATAGTATTTTATTCTTAATTAATATGAATGAAAACAGTGAGAAAACGAGTGTGTTGGTAGTGCCGGCCATCAAATAGTTCGTATGGAAAATTTTTATTACATTTAGGGCGCACGAATGCGGTGCGCAGTCCATTTGGTGTAATTTTATAGAATTGGTTAAGCTTTGCTTGCACGAGACGAAGAAATATCCTGGAAGTAGAACTTTTGCAGGACTTCAGAAAAGTTGGAAGTAACCGTGAATGGACACGTTGCACATTTATGCACGTTGTATATTCTTCCACATTATGTAAACCATTGTCATGGGTCTCATCACTTTATTCATGCGTCGGTCAACTGAAACTGCGAAATTGTTAAAAAAAAAAGTAATAATTTTACTAACGTGCTAATCTTTACACTTCGATGCATTAAAAAACCGGAAAGCGAAATAAATAATTTAAGTTATAACAAATGGTTACCTAACACTTTTTATTAGACGTTAAGATATGCAACTATTATTGATCCATCGCTACCAACTTTACTGGTCGCATGTCACTCGGTGAACCCGTTAAAATATATGCAGGCAGCGGCAGTGACTTTTTTCTAAGGTTGATTTCAAAAATGCCCACAGGCTTTAGCTTTCACCTCTCGTTAGCGATACCCGGATTTCAAGAAATAATATTTATGTTTTATCTACGTACAGTAATTTCTCTGTGTGTGGAATTTTTCCTGTAGCAGAGTGATATTCTCTGTGCCTTGTTGTCCGCAGGTAATTCGTGACTACTTACTGTTCGGCAGATTCTATATGACGTTATGAATTGTGTAATTACCTTTCTTAAAAAAAAAAACAAGTAGTACGCCAGCCTTGTTCTGGAGCGGTGCGTTTTCCAGTTGTTGTGAATCCCAATTAACATTCACAGAGCCATGGGGCGAGGACGTTATTATAAGAGAAGACATATTTCAAGACCTGTTGTTCGGAATATTGGTTCTTTCGATTGTGATGTGGCGAAGGACGATTGCGTTCGACTGTCGCCCTCGCCGAACCTGTGCTGCAATGTATTAGTATTACCTTTAAACTCGCCACTTGCTGAGGGAACAAAAAAATTTGAGAGCCGAATTACATGCGATCGTGGGTGAAACAGCAATTACACTGTAAAAAAATCAGAGTAAATTTACACATACAAATTTTTGGTAATTTTACATNAGAGCCGAATTACATGCGATCGTGGGTGAAACAGCAATTACACTGTAAAAAAATCAGAGTAAATTTACACATACAAAATGTAAAATTACCAAAAATTTGTATGTGTAATTTGTAAAAACAACTACAGTACGTGTGATTTTACACAAATGTTCTTACTACATGTCATTGGTGAAATAAATGAATGTAAGGCTTAATAAACACGCAGTTGGTGTTAATTTACACATTTTTAAGTATGTGCAAAAAACACCCACTGACTGTATTAAAACATTAATTTATGTATTTTTACTGCTACATAGTCGTATGAACACCCGATGTCAGTACAGTTGTACATCTTCAATTGTGTAATTTTACAATTACCGTCTGTGCGTAAACTTGCATTACATTCTGGAGTATCTGTGAGTGTATATTCATTCATACAAGTTTTCTGTAATTTTACATTTTCGTGTGTAATTTGCTAAAACGAGTATAGAATTTGTAAGTTTACACTAACGTTCCTGTGAATTCAAATATAACTACAGTATTCGTTGAAAACATACGATCTAGCGGTACGGAGTAGAACTACTTCGAACTCCTTTTGTGTGTTCAAAAGGAAATCTGAACTCCCGCTGATGAAATATGCTGGCTTTTGTATATAACTACCTATTCTATATCTAATAGTCAATTGACGAGCCGAGCTGCTGTGGGATGAACATCGTGCTCGTGGCTGCTCTCTCTCCGGGATCTGCCCGCCCCTTGGGACCAGCGAAGGCGAGGACTTCTGCGAGTACGGCGGGACTGCAGCAGCTTGGGTGCGGCGACTATTCCGCAACTCGTCGCGTCTCCGGGTGGCGGATAGAGGATCCCCAGGCTCTGGGGTGGCTGGGAATACTCGAATACCAGTCCGCGGACCAACTGGCCGGTGCGAAAGCGCCGTCGTCGTGGACGTCGGGAACCTGGGTGGCTCAGTACGAAATGGCGAAGCGCATCGTGCAGGAGGCAGCTCAACGATCAAGACGTGTAGGGGGATCTCGAGGTTCCACGGGCGAAGAGTAGCGAACCTCACTGCTGGATTCTGCGGGCTGCTGACTGCGGATGCGTGAGGAATGGAATGGAATTTAATGCATCGGACCTCGGAATTTTCTTGCCATCAGCCTTCACTTCTGGGCCAGCTGATTCACCACCATGCCTGGTAGGTCCCGGATGTCACGCAGAGCCAGAACTCACCCCGACCGACGAACTACTTTGGAGGATAGAGAAGGGGTGGCTCCCTGCGCAATTGCTCCACGCCTTCACCCACGGCGTGGAGATCCTGGTGTCAGCGCGGAAGAGCGAAGATGGAGTAGGTGCCATGACTGAGCTGCCCAGTTTTCCGACGCACTCGACGAGAA
>NQII01005228.1:52138-116257 GCA_002778355.1 Clitarchus hookeri | reverse complement strand
GGGGGGGGGGGGCTGTATTCAATAGCTGCTGTCAATATTGTTGTGCTGGTACGCCTGCACAGAAATATTGACAGCAGTTCAATCTCAAGGGCGCTTGCGCCCACAGCCTCGCCCCTTTCTCTTCTAGATTTTCAACTCCACATTAAAAAAAGCATGGAATCCACACCTGCTGCCTCCTGTAGTATTTTCAGTAATGCATGAATAAGTTTTGAACTTCTTTTTCACTCGGAAGGGTTTTTACAGTGCATATGCCGGTTTTTACCCTCCTCCTTCTTAACTATAACCTCAGCTATAGGTACACTTAGGGATGCAGTTCATGACCCCAATCGCGGCCATGGCTGCCTTAATCCCTCGCTGCCGCGATGCACGCCTCCTCTGCACGAATCCTCTCCCTTGTAAGCGTATGGGGCTTAGCCCTGAGACGCAATAAACTCCCGTCCCTACCTCGGACGGTTAGATAAAAAAAAATCTATTGTTACCTACATTTTGGAGACAACTTTTTATAACTCTGTTAAACTACAAAGACACAAAGCGGAATAAAATAACATGACAATTATAAAAAATACATATACAAAGTATGTGAATTAACAAGACGCAGTTGGAAAAGAACATATACTGGTGGTAAAATTGCTTAGTACAACAGCGAAAAATGTATAGAAATTGTGTAATTACAATTAAAGTGAATCTGCGATTTTACTTTTTTGTTAGTGAGAAAATACACATACACAATGATGAAATTACAATTGCAGTTATTGTCTAAATTTACTTGCTGTGGAGAGAAAATACATGAATGTTGCAGTTTATTTCCTGCTACACAGTAATAGTAATTTTACACCATTCTATGAAAAGTTAGTTCTACAAAGTATATGTTATTTTACTAATTTGTAAGATAAATTTATTTGGACGTAGAATAAAAAAAAAACACTGACCTATGTAGGTGTAAAATTACACCGATGTCAGTGGAGACACTGCTGCCACATACATTTAGTGTAAAATCACACAATTTTTTTTACAGTGTACGTTTTAGTTTGCGACCAGAAGATGTTAATTTTTTTGGGCTACGTCCCAAAATACTTTTACGTACGCACCTAATCTCTGAGTGGGCTGCACGTTCTTCCATAAATGCAGCAAGCTGACGAACTGATTTACGTGTGAGTGCAATTTTTGTTTCTGGGTTCGGCACCTCAATCAAAATATAACTTTTTCCGGTCAGTATATTTATTTTAGTTACCAGTGGTCCTTCGTGCAAGGTCTTATGTTCAGAGTTGAGTTTCCACCGCGGCAACCACGGGCTACAGAATGTTACTCTCAAAATTTCATTTTCTCAATTATCATTAACTATTTTTTTTTAGAATTTTTTTGCGTGCCTTAAAATGTTATATATTATGTTTTAAAGATTACATACGTACACACACATATTTTTAGCATACTTTTCTATACTTTGTTGTATGATGCATACAAGTTTTTGAAACTTTAGGTAATAGTTTAATTCACACACACACACGCACGCGCGTGTGCATGCACGCACACACACACACACACACAAGCATTAAACTTATTGGTCGTATAACACTTACCGGCATCAATTTATGAACAGCTGAGTTTAAAGCAATAACAGACGGCAAACATTTAGTTAATTTTGACAATTTGATTTATACTTATGGGAAATACAATTATGCTTTAGTGGCGTTACAAATATTCTGCAACATAAATATGGCAATCCGAAGTTCTTTTCGTAAAATAATTTGACAATATTTTCTGCAATGATTTATATATATTCGTTAAATTACATCAAACACACACTCCGAGTTTTAATACGTTGCAATAAACTGGTCTTTCAACCCTCATCTACAAAGACATATAAAACCCTAAGGAATGACTTAAGTCCTTTTAGTCACCTTTATGTTTCCAAATTTGGTAAATAATCTGTGACAAATCCAAAGGGAAAATTTTTCCGAGTTAGAAACATCCTGGAATTACACAGACATAACCTGTACACATAGGTGTAACGGAATAACACCGATGAATTGTGACAGCGATTTCGTTACGAAAAGAAACTAACAAATATAAAAGACCTGGCTGGCGTATAAAGTAATTCCTGATGCCAGTATGCAACCTCGAAGAATGTTCTTACCTGTACGAAGACCGTATCAACACTCCTTACAATCTCTTACTGTTCATATAGTTTGTTGTTACTGAGAAGTTATGCCACAAACACTGAATACAAAAAAAAAAAACAAAAAAAAAAAAATACGTGCAGACACTGAACAGTTTCTATATTATTTACTGCAATGAACGCTTCTTGTATGCATGAAAAGGCCACGTCCATACGAACAGCGGACACACGCCACGCTATATTAATTTTTTGTTGGAGCTGATGATTTTAGCGAATCTGCAAAAAATACAGTTAAGAAAAAGTTACTTGGAAGATAACAATTAAAGCAACCTATTGCATACACTTATTTAAGATTAAAGGCTGAAGATAAGACGGGACAAACAGAACTGGAGCTTCGATGTACAGGTAAAAACTAAATTATTCGGACACTTGCAATTTAATTATGTAATGTCAAATATATTAACATTGCATAAAAAACACTCTTACATGTCAGTAACACTTCATGTCGTGATAACAAAACGGAATTTTCCTTTAATAATAGGTTGGGGCCTGACGCAACTCTCTCTTGGCTAATGTTCTGTGCGATCCCTTCGCTTTTCGAGACCTGCGCGGTGTTCGCGCCTGCAGATTCTCATGATGTTAGTTGATTGCTCGAAGTCGGCCGGGTCGGATGTGTTCCTCTGCTAGTGTTGTGAGTGTTGGTTGTTCACTAAATGCGAGGGTTTAGTTTCAGTCGATTCGTAAGGAAGTCGTTTGCTATTCTGTTGTACTGGCCAGGACGGCCTGGTATTGCATAACATCGTTTAACAAACTGTGTACAGCACTCGACGTCTATGTAATATGTAGTTGTGCTGGTTGGTAAGCGTTTATAACTATTTTCCCTTTACATTTTGTTTTTTATATTTTTATTTGCATCACCGTGTAGCAGTGATGTCTCTCTTGCGCGACTAATGGTTTAAATGTATGTTGTTTGGTGAAAAGCAAAGGAAACCCGTTTTTACAAGTCGTATAATGGGTATCGTAATTGTATATATTCATTTTTGTGGTTGGTACTTGTAATCATTCTTTCTTTCTCATGTCGACGTGCATTCTAACTTTTTACTCAACTTCTTGGTATGTATCAACACCGTTATAACTATAGTTGACTGTAGCACCATCGAGGTTTTTTTTATAAGTGCGCCTAGGACATACTTGATACTTGCGGCCTTTTTCATTGTCGGGGGTGATGCCTATGTTTTGAATTTGGTGACTGTATCTTAAATGGTTCAGAAATTGCATGATGTTTCGCATGTGCTTATGGTTCTGGTAATATATATAAATGATATGTATTCAAATAATTATACACATATAAAAAATTTAGTATTCTAAACAATATAAATTGCTAGTTTCTACTGTATAACTCGTAAAGGGAAGTGTATGTGTAACTCGGCTGGTCTGCCACACTGGAGTCTGGCACGACTTCGGTTCGTACGGAAGTCGTTTGCTATTATGTTGTACTGGACAGTACGGTCTAGTATTGTTCGAGGTCGGGTGATATGGTCGGCCACAAAACGTATAGTATATTTATTATATCTGTTTTCAACAGCGTGTAGCAGTGTTGGCCTCTTATCGTTTCCCACACACTTCGCGATGGTAATTTTTCGCTTAACATAGCGTACCGAGCTCGTTGCTAGTATGATTTTTTATGCAAATGACAGTTTCATATCTTTTAAAAATAAGATTTCACCGACCCTCGCATTAGCTTGTCAGTGTTTATTTATATTAACACGTGCGTGCTTTAATGTAACCCTTGGCTATGTATGACTCGTTAACGTTGCAATTATATATTTCTTTATTTTTTCTTTCTATATCTGGTTGTTAAGGTTACCCATGTTCGTTAATATTATCATATAAGTTTTTTTTACAGTTACCACGACTATGTACACTGTGCATGTATCACATTAGCATATATCTTGCTTTTTTCATATCACAGTTTGTTGTAAGTTAACCATGCTGAATTTTATTTACGTATACGTTTTCACATTTATTTATCCAGTTTGGATGTTATTGGTCGGTTAAGAGAGGCTAGTTGTCACTAAAGGGAGAATCGAGTTGGTAGACACTTGCACTATCATGTGACAAGGGTGGTGGTGGTGATGTTAAGAATTTGGTATGTATCTTAAACGTTTCAGAATTTACGATCAACTATGCTTATAAGGACGCATGGGGCATACATGATTTTGCGATAATTTTCTTTGTCAGAGGTAATGCCTATGTTACGAATTTGACGACTATCTTAAACGATTCGGAAATTATGGTCAACTATGCTTATAAATTATCATGGGACATACATAACCCTGCGATCATTTTCGTTGACAGGGGCGAATTCGTCTATGTTACGAATTTGGTGACTATAACTTTAATAATTAGGAAATTATAGCCAACTATGCTTGTAAATACGCAGAGGACATAAATGACACTGCGATCATTTTCCTTGTCGGAGGTGATGTCTATGTTACGAATTTGGTGACTGTATCTCAAACGGTTCGGAAATTACGGCCAACTATGCTTATAAGTACACTTAGGGCATAAATGACCCTGCAATCATTTTCGTTGATGGGAGTGATGTGTATGTTATGAATTTAGTGACTATCTTAAACTATTCGGAATAACGGTAAACTATGCTTATAAGTACGCATAGGGCATAAATGACTCTGCGATCATTTTCGTTGTCGGAAGTGATGCTTATGTTACGAATTTGGTGACTGTATCTTAAACGGTTCGGAAATTAAGGACAACTATGCTTATAAGTACGCATAGGGTGCAAGAGCATGGAACAAGGTATTCTAATTTGGGAAGACTCGGAGAAAACCCCCTAGCTTGGAATGCAAGAGCATGGAATAAGGTATTATAATTCGAGAAGACTCGGAGAAAACCCCTTCGCTCGGAATGCGAGAGCATGGAACATGGTATTCGAATTCGGGAAGACTCGGAGAAAATCCCTCGCTTGACCAGACCCTTTCGAGAGCCTCGCGTAGCCAATCACAGACGAGATCCTTTCGACCGCAGTCGGGGCGTCGTGGCAGGGACTGGCAGGGGTGAGAGCCTCGCATAGCCAATCAGAGATGAGATCCTTTCGACCATAATCGGGACATCGTGACAGGGATTTGGGAAGACTCTGAGAAAACCCCTCTCGTATGGAATGCAAGAGCATGAAGTAGGGACCAGTTGGGGCGTCGTGACGGATTTGGGAAGACTCGGAGAAAACTCCATAGCATGGAATGCAAGAGCATGAAGTAGGGACTTGTTGAGGCGTCGTGGCAGGGATTTAGGAAGACTCTGAGAAAAAAACCCTCGCACTGAATGCAAAACCATGAAGTATGGAAGATATTAGGGTGTAATGCAAGAGCATTAAGTAGGCAACAAGATGACCGTCGGTACTTACTGACAAAATGGCCGCCGCCAGGAAGGAATGCAATAATAGGTTTGACTCGTGACGTCATCCAACATGGCCGCCGTAAATCCTTGAATCCCGCGCCCGGCGCCCCTGCCTTACAATTCCTCATTTCCAACTATTTAGGTCGTTCGAGGTGAACGGATTTAATTGTCGGGGAAGCATTCCGGCCGTTCCTGTGCCGAGCCGACCGCTTGAAGTGGATTGCATTCAATTGTGGTCTATGCAGAGAAATATGCCCGGTGCCATGCTGTCTGTTCATAATAAGTTCCCTCCTTTACACACTTATTTTGCTTACTCCTACGAAACTGGAAAGTTCTCGCGTACCCATGTGGGGGTTTGCATCGACATGTGTCAACACGTCGTGTTGTGGAATTCCAATCATCTAGTGACAGGAGACACGTGCAAATTCTTCGTATCGTATGCCGTGAGATGGGCGTCCGATTAAGACACCATTCACCATACATTTGGACGGCTTGCTTGGCATTTCTGCCACACTCACCGTAAATAAGTAGAGCGTCCAGTTTTGATTCATTCGTGAACTTCATTACGTACATACAGCCACACACTGCAATACCACTTACCATAACAGATTACGGGGACTGGTGCTGCGCTGCTATTAGGANACAGCCACACACTGCAATACCACTTACCATAACAGATTACGGGGACTGGTGCTGCGCTGCTATTAGGAAGCGGTCCAGCCAGGTTGAGTCACGGCGCGTGTTGCTTGCTTACAGCTGTGAGTACAGGCCCACTGCCCCATGCTACCGGCCCAGCTAAATTAATCATACTTGCACATTATTCCTTGGTATTTCTGTGTTACTTTCCATTGAATATGCTATATCAGTAAATTCCTCTTTGCGCGTACTTTCAGATGCCGTTGAAATAAATGTATGTTTCCAGGGGAAAAATCATATGTGGTTTAATTATATCTGTCCATACAAGTGTTACGAACAGTCACTTTGCGGCAAATTACTTTCCCCCGTACGTAATTTAATTTAGCAAAAACAGCATTTCGTGATATGCAAAGGTTCCAGACATTTTGGGGGTGTCCACGTTAGGCGGATATTTCTGTATGTCCACCGCCGTATTTTTTTACAGCCCCCCTTTTAATGGTTGGTTGGTTGTCAGTTCTTGATTAATTTTTCTCCAGACTATTTGCCTACAATCTGAATAATGCACGTAGAATTTGCAGTCATCTGCAAACATATCCCCCCCCCAAAAATTATTATTTATCTTGATACTCCTTTGCGAACTTCAATCGTTTACGTCTGTTTCTCTCGCAAGCGTTGAGCTTCTTTCATGGGACCCTACCATTGTAGCCAACTTTTTTCAGCGTCCTCCGAACTGTTTGGCCAATGGATTCTCTTACCTCTGGCTGACTGAACTACACTAACGAACTTAGGAGTACTTATCCTAGGTTTATTTTTCTCTGTCTGTGAGGACTTGTGGTATGGCCAGTGTGTTGTTTCAGCTCTATCCTGCCTTCATTCTTGTATTTACAGATGATATCGGCCACAGCACTTATATTCGTTATCAGCATTTCGGCAATATTTCTAGTTTATTTGCCTTACTCGCGATACCATAGCACTTACTGTATTCGACTAAATGTCATCTCCTTTCCCTACTACCCCATACCGTTGTTTCAACGACAGTACAGTCAATACTTTGACACGGNCGACTAAATGTCATCTCCTTTCCCTACTACCCCATACCGTTGTTTCAACGACAGTACAGTCAATACTTTGACACGGTCGAAACTCCCTCGAAGACTTCAGAGCTGAACGAAGCAGGATGAGAAGCAGTGTCCGAATAATCTTGTTGTGTTAATTACTGTCATTTAGCCTATTTTTATGTATATTCGCATACCATCACCAATTTGCACAAACTTCTGCTTAAATATGAGAAGTGTTTGCTTTATTTTACCAAATATAAATGAACATATGGCATATTAACATATGACAGTATAATATAGAAAGTGTCCGAATAATTTCGTTACTACATGTACATATCACTTAGCTCTGCCATATTAGCTGCTAATTATTACACTTCCGGATTGGTATTTCACGAATTATATAAAATTATAATAAAGCGTTTTTTTATTGTGAAATGCGTATAAGAAAATGCTTATATTTTTTTCTGTCACTTGCCAATTTCCTTCATTTCATTCATATTCTAGGAACGAATGAAGTGAGTAGAAAAAATTTGTTCTCTTGTCGGCACCAAATTTGGAACAGTGAAAACTACTCCACATCAGCAGCGTTTGACAGCAAAACGACAGAAAAATGTTCTACTGGAATCACTAAACTATATTAGTAACTGACTAACATTGATTTAACAGTGATTTATAATCTATTACAATAAATCATACTGTACTGGACGAATATTTCAAGTGCAGTCCGGTGATTTACCAGTCAGATTAAGCTTTATTGGCGAGTAGAGTTTCACTCGTTGAAAACGTTGATTCAGTTTTAAAGGTTACTCCACCATGACTTATTCTGTGTGCCCGCAGCTTAGAAGCGCGGGAGAGCCAAGAGCTAAAGTGGACGCAGACACGTGTATCAGTAGCCTCATCGCTTCTATAAACACGTCAATTACTTGGCGTAAAGTCTTCTGGCCGGCAACAAATGTGCCCTGCTCGTCCCCGTACTACTCACATGCCCTGTGCCGAAGTTTTCGAATTTAAAAAATTATTGTGAAAACTACCTTTTTAACCATTTTTACTTGGAAACGACCTCAAACAGAAACTAGTAATCACACNCGACTAAATGTCATCTCCTTTCCCTACTACCCCATACCGTTGTTTCAACGACAGTACAGTCAATACTTTGACACGGCCGAAACTCCCTCGAAGACTTCAGAGCTGAACAAAGCAGGATGAGAAGCAGTGTCCGAATAATCTTGTTGGGTTAATTACTGTCATTTATCCTATTTTTATGTATATTCGCATACCATCACCAATTTGCACAAACTTCTGCTTAAATATGAGAAGTGTTTGCTTTATTTTACCAAATATAAATGAACATATGGCATATTAACATATGACAGTATAATATAGAAAGTGTCCGAATAATTTCGTTACTACATGTACATATCACTTAGCTCTGCCATATTAGCTGCTAATTATTACACTTCCGGATTGGTATTTAACGAATTATATAAAATTATAATAAAGCGTTTTTTATTGTGAAATGCGTATAAGAAAATGCTTATATTTTTTCTGTCACTTGCCAATTTCTTTCATTTCATTCATATTCTAGGAACGAATGAAGTGAGTAGAAAAAATTTGTTCTCTTGTCGGCACCAAATTTGGAACAGTGAAAACTACTCCACATCAGCAGCGTTTGACAGAAAAACGACAGAAAAATGTTCTACTGGAATCACCAAACTATATTAGTAACTGACTTACATTGATTTAACAGTGATTTATAATCGATTACAATAAATCATACTGTACTGAACGAATATTTCAAGTGCAGTCCGGTGATTTACCAGTCAGATTAAGCTTTATTGGCGAGTAGAGTTTCACTCGTTGAAAACGTTGATTCAGTTTTAAAGGTTACTACACCATAACTTATTCTGTGTGCCCGCAGCTTAGAAGCGCGGGAGAGCCAAGAGCTAAAGTGGACGCAGACACGTGTATCAGTAGCCTCATCGCTTCTATAAACACGCCAATTACTTGGCGTAAAGTCTTCTGGCCGGCAACAAATGTGCCCTGCTCGTCCCCGTACTACTCACATGCCCTGTGCCGAAGTTTTCGAATTTCAAAAATTATTGTGAAAACTACCTTTTTAACCATTTTTACTTGGAAACGACCTCAAACAGAAACTAGTAATCACACGCAAAAAATTTCTTAAATTTTATTCTTAAGCAAAGATGTTTTGAATAAAATATTTTTACCGGCTCACCGTTTGGAGGCCCAAATAGACGACAACCTTAAGAGGTTACGAGTGCCTAATTTTTTTTCTCTGTTTGGAAGGTATTTCACGTTTTCGTGACATAAAGGGGCAATACAAACGCAATCTCCATGTTACGAATTTTAAGCTGTACTTTTATTTTTGGTGGGGAATATACTGAAACATTGTGCTAAAACCGAACTATCGATCACCAGCAAGGCACGAGCCAAACAGGAACTACATGTGTAGGGATATGTATACATGCAATGCATGCTAGTCGATACGACTGCGGTATCATGATAAAGGCGAAGCGCTGGCAGTTTCCCACGCAATGGACCGAACGAAACACGATGCGAGGTAGTGCCTCGCTGATCCGCCAATGCACAGACTGCTGTGGCGAGGGAAGTTGCTAAATCTAGCATCCGACCGGCAAGTTCAACGCGCCCCTGCAACATTCCCTAATTTTACCCACAATCGCTCTGTGCTCAAAATACAACGATGTAGAGGTGAGAGATTTGGCCGGCTCTTAACAACGAGGTCTTAAGAGCCGATGAGGGTGAAATGAGGTGAGAATGGAGCAGCGCCGGAATACAATGGCGGGGAAAACGGGAGATCCCGAGAAAACCCGACGACCAGCGGCATCATCCCGTACGATTCCCACGTGCGAAAATCCGGGAGCGACCCCACCGGGTATCGAACCCGGTTCGCCTGGTGGGAGGCGAGTACTCTGACCAACTACACCACCGCGGCCTCTAAGGAGCACTAAGGGCGAACTAGGTGTGCGCATAGAATGTTTGATTGCCTTTACGCGCAAGGCACTGAAGAGGCGTGCAATCTTTCTATCTTCACTCGTCTCAAAGGACTTTCAGTGGTGACTATTATTTTAAGATGCCAGAGGCGCGGAACCAGTGAGTCAGGGGGGTCATATGAAGGCCTAATAATCCGTCGTAAGGATCATATTCTCAGAAGGAATAGTAAACTCGCCCTGAAATTGTGACCTTTGTTGTTAATTCAATACGCAAAATCCAAGTTTAGTATTATTTTCAAATACATCATCACTGATTTTTTTATTTTTAAATTTTACATTCTTCTAGTAGTATGGTGCAGTATTTCTAGCATATATACGAACCGATATTTGTTTATAAACTAAACCAGTTATCGCGTTCAAATAAAAAAATAATATGTATTATTTGACTTTAGAGCATGCCTTAATAAGAAACATGTTATAGGCTGTTCACGGTAAAGTGAGCACTTATAAATAAACCTTTCAAAAATGCCACTGCCCCTACCTGCATATATTTTAACGGTCACACTGATTGGCATATGTGCCCAGTAAAGTTGGTAATGACCAAGCGAAAGTAGTTCTATGCTGTAACGTTTAATTAAAATGTTAGGTACACATATGTTAGTTCTATGCTGTAACAAAATGTTAGGTAAACATATGTAAATACCGAAATGATTTATTTTGCGTTAGAGATTTTATACCTACATAAATGCAAGAATGGGCAAAATTTTAAAATATTGTTACAAGATGCATGAGGGGAGTATCCGAGTTCGTGAGGGATCCAGTTCTTAATAAAAATAAAAGTACTAAATTTGATTTTTAGTTTATTTACACAGTTATTATTTACAGCATCAAATTATCAATATCCACTATTACTCTTTTTATTTCTCAGCGAGCGTAATATTTAATGTATATTTCAACTCTAATTAAAGTCCTTAAATTCTCTGTTTGGTTATAGACAACTCATACTCATCATTAACACACTTTGAGTCTGTCTGTTGCCATAATTTGTAATGTCCTTCACTCACGCATCTACTCCAACAGTCCAGGCTGCCAGTCGCACTTAAACTAGCGATCGAATGTCAAGAATACCTTGTAAATGCTATTCGTAAGCACACGCAGCTCAAAAATATTGAACAGTTTTTAATGGCAACTATACGACTGAAGTTTTTGTACTCTGTTTAGAAGCCTGGGCAGAAGCCGCCCTTAAAACAGGCTTAAAGTCCTACGTGACTAGACCATCTTATAAGATAACATATTACTATTTTTGTTTATGAACGAAACCTTTGTATATGATTACACTGGAGCCGCTTTCATGGTGATAATGTGTTTATACTATCTGTTTTTCCCCAAAATAAGCAAGTTCAGCTCTACAAAAGTGTCCCTGTGTAATTACGCTTACAAAAACCGCAAAGAGATGAAATTAAAACCTGAATTTTTAAAATAAAGGATGGTGGCGGGAGAAAGAAATTGCAGAGATAACAGACGAGTAAAGCAACGTATCCCTGATATAAAAAAAACAGTACACTGGCAACAGCAGTCTGAGTTATGGTTGGCTGTGAACCTGTTTCTTATACATACACGTCGCCTCGCGGCGGACTGTTTAATGTAGGGTATTTCTTTTTTATGTAAAGCTGACGTTCTTTCTGTGTTTGTTTTTGCGCAGGAACGTTCACTCATTTCTTTATCAGTTTTAAGTTCACAGCCTTTTATTAGTTTCTTACAGACGCATGAAAAAACAATAACGACTGAAAATCTTAACTCTGGATTTTTGCTGTTTTGATTTAATTTTGTTGAGAACACAATTGCAGAATACCAGCTGAGGTATTACACAAAGGAACTAGGCNTTTGCTGTTTTGATTTAATTTTGTTGAGAACACAATTGCAGAATACCAGCTGAGGTATTACACAAAGGAACTAGGCGTACCAAAATGATGGTGCGGTCTCTTTGATCTCAGCATACTCAACAATTGACAGCTGAAATGCCCGCCGCCAAATTCGTGGCGCGTGTACCTCATGTAAACAAATAGTACGAATGTTGCGCTGTAATGGGTGTGAACATTATTCTGATGAATGCCTTACGTAAACAAATATTACTGTTACGCGTAGACTCCCGCGACCAGTCACAACGCAGTGGGGGGTGGGTCACCCCCCCCCACCAGACTGATCCAGCCATTGCTGCGTCTTCTGGTGAGCGGGGAATGATTGACAGCCGACCTGAATTGCTTCGCCCCACCCTCTTCCCTACGGGGTGCCGTCACGACTTAGAACCACATANAAAAAAAAAAAAAAAAAATGTGTGTTATGTGATTCTAATGTACGACAGTTCTTAGATGTGTGTTTCTAGTGTATGATAGTTCTTAAATGTGTGTTTCTATTGTACGACCGTTCTAACATATGTGTTTCGGCTGTATGATCGTTCTAAGTTGTAGATTTCGGTTGTACGACGTTTCTAACATATGTGGTTCTGCAATATGAGGTTATAAAATGGGCATTTCTTTTGCACGATCGTTCTAACATCTGTGGTTTTGTTGTATGATCGTTATAAAGTGTGAATTTAGATTTTAATACGTTTCTAACATGTGTAGTTCTGAAATATGTGGTTCTAAATTGTGTGTTTCTTTTGTACGATCATCCTAACATATGTGGTTCTGCTGTATGGCCGTTCTAAGGTGTGAATTTAGATTGCACGACTTTTCTAATGTATATGGTTCTGCAATATATGGTTCAAAATTGTGTTTTTCTGTGTTTCTGCCGTACGATAAATCTAACATCTGTGTTTATTTTGTATGACTGTTCTAACACATGTGTTCCTCTGGTGTGATTGTTCGGTTGTCTGTGTTTCTAACCAATATTGGTTCTTAGTTGTGTGTTTCTGTTGTATGACTATTCTAAATAATGTGTGTTTTTAATGCATGCGTGGTCCCCTTCCCTACAGTAGGGGTCGGCGGCTGCGAGATATCGCACGAACTTCTGGCCACCTCCCTCGGCGCAATTCGACACGTGAAGAAAGTTTCCGGGCCAAGGCGCGCCGACATTGTAAATACCACCGCAGTCGAAGTGTCGAGAGTAAGTGATAGCCAACTGGCGAAGTGCGACGAATAGAGAACGGAGATCGGGCCATCGAGGGACGTTGAAGAGGTCTAGTGGTGTGACAGACTGCAGCTACGAGCGCGAATGCTGGAGTGCTGTGGAAGGCGAGCTACAGTCCATTCGCCGTTTATCAACACTTTTTGAATCAAACCTTTGAAAAATCACCCCTTGTATAACGTGTTTGGATGTTTCCTAAATATGTCACGCCACGTATCACAATACTTCAAGGTAATACAAAGGTGTGTTATTTTTGTTAAATTGAAATTTTACTTACATTTTATTTATAAATTATAATATTGCATTTACAATTAATACGTACAAAAATAGGGAGAAAAAAAGTGAGTTGGTAATGTTTGGTGAGAAATAGTTCTCATGCAAAATAATATTAAACCGAGTGCAGAGGAATGTGGTGCGCTGTCCCTCTGGTGTAATTTTTTAGACTCAATTAAGATTTGTTTGCGTAAGGCGGAGGAATAACCTGAAAGTAGAACTTAAGCAGGTCTTCAGAAAAGTTGGAAGTAACAGTGAATGGACTATACACGAGTAGAGTGCGGCTGTGCACGAGAGCACTCGGGACGCTCCAAAACATTACGGACAGGAAAGACTAGAGTTATCTGAACTGAAACAAGCTGGGAATGAATGGACGAATGATACAGATTTGATTGTAAATACTTGAGATGTCAGATATAAAATATGCAATTTTAAAGGTAANTTTGCTGTTTTGATTTAATTTTGTTGAGAACACAATTGCAGAATACCAGCTGAGGTATTACACAAAGGAACTAGGCATACACAAAATGATGGTGCGGTCTCTTTGATCTCAGCATACTCAACAATTGACAGCTTAAATGCCCGCCGCCAAATTCGTGGCGCGTGTACCTCATGTAAACAAATAGTATGAATGTTGCGCTGTAATGGGTGTGAACATTATTTTGATTAATGCCTTACGTAAACAAATATTACTGTTACGCGTAGACTCCCGCGACCAGTCACAACGCAGTGGGGGGTGGGTCACCCCCCCCCACCAGACTGATCCAGCCATTGCTGCGTCTTCTGGTGAGCGGGGAATGATTGACAGCCGACCTGAATTGCTTCGCCCCACCCTNAAAAAAAAAAAAAAAAAATGTGTGTTATGTGATTCTAATGTACGACAGTTCTTAGATGTGTGTTTCTAGTGTATGATAGTTCTTAAATGTGTGTTTCTATTGTACGACCGTTCTAACATATGTGTTTCGGCTGTATGATCGTTCTAAGTTGTAGATTTCGGTTGTACGACGTTTCTAACATATGTGGTTCTGCAATATGAGGTTATAAAATGGGCATTTCTTTTGTACGATCGTTCTAACATCTGTGGTTTTGTTGTATGATCGTTATAAAGTGCGAATTTCGATTTTAATACGTTTCTAACATGTGTAGTTCTGAAATATGTGGTTCTAAATTGTGTGATTCTTTTGTACGATCATTCTAACATATGTGGTTCTGTTGTATGGCCGTTCTAAGGTGTGAATTTCGATTGTATCATGTTTCTAACATATGTTATTCTGCAATATGTGGCTCTAAATTGTGTGTTTATTTTGTACAATAGTTATACCATATGTGGTTCTGCTGTATGGCCGTTCTAAGGTGTGAATTTAGGTTGTACGACTTTTCTAATGTATACGGTTCTGCAATATATGGTTCTAAATTGTGTTTTTCTGTGTTTCTGCCGTACGATAAATCTAACATCTGTGTTTATTTTGTATGACTGTTCTAACACCTGTGTTCATCTGGTGTGATTGTTCGGTTGTCTGTGTTTCTAACCAATATTGGTTCTTAGTTATGTGTTTCTGTTGTATGACTATTCTAAATAATGTGTGTTTCTAATGCATGCGTGGTCCCCTTCCCTACAGTAGGGGTCGGCGGCTGCGAGATATCGCACGAACTTATGGCCACCTCCTTCGGCGCAATTCGACACGTGAAGAAAGTTTCCGGGCCAAGGCGCGCCGACATTGTAAATACCACCGCAGTCGAAGTGTCGAGAGTAAGTGATAGCCAACTGGCGAAGTGCGACGAATAGAGAACGGAGATCGGGCCATCGAGGGACGTTGAAGAGGGCTAGTGGTGTGACAGACTGCAGCTACGAGCGCGAATGCTGGAGTGCTGTGGAAGGCGAGCTACAGTCCACTCGCCGTTTATTCACACTTTTTGAATCAAACCTTTGAAAAATCACCCCTTGTATAACGTGTTTGGATGTTTCCTAAATATGTCACGCCACGTATCACAATACTTCAAGGTAATACAAAGGTGTGTTATTTTTGTTAAATTGAAATTTTACTTACATTTTATTTATAAATTATAATATTTCATTTACAATTAATACGTACAAAAATAGGGAGAAAAAAAGTGAGTTGGTAATGTTTGGTGAGAAATAGTTCTCATGCAAAATAATATTAAACCGAGTGCAGAGGAATGTGGTGCGCTGTCCCTCTGGTGTAATTTTTTAGACTCAATTAAGATTTGTTTGCGTAAGGCGGAGGAATAACCTGAAAGTAGAACTTAAGCAGGTCTTCAGAAAAGTTGGAAGTAACAGTGAATGGACTATACACGAGTAGAGTGCGGCTGTGCACGAGAGCACTCGGGACGCTCCAAAACATTACGGACAGGAAAGACTGGAGTTATCTGAACTGAAACAAGCTGGGACTGAATGGACGAATGATACAGATTTGATTGTAAATACTTGAGATGTCAGATATAAAATATGCAATTTTAAAGGTAANCTGAATGGACGAATGATACAGATTTGATTGTAAATACTTGAGATGTCAGATATAAAATATGCAATTTTAAAGGTAATTCACTAGGTGTAATAAAATTGTTAATAAAGACTGGTTTTTAAGTGTCTGATTGTGTTAATTTCTGTGAGGTGACGGACGGTTATGTAAATATTATCTGTAAATAGTAAGTAATAGACATTATTGTCGAGATAGTAAATTTAGAGCATTTCTTGGATTGTTTATTAATAAATTAGGAAATTATTACTAGCTCTTTTATTTAATTAAGACACCCATCATTTAAAGAACATGGCTATGGGTACAAATGTTGAGCTGTAATGTGTAAACAATATTCTGATCAAATTTCTTAAATTTATGCCTCAGAACACATTTAAAATGAATTTTACTTTTCGATAGACTGCTAGTGAAATGTCGACGAACTGCACTTACTGGGCAGCAAGATGACGACCGAGTTTGCATGAACTCGACTCGTTTCGTCTCTGGAAATATTTCTCCTCTGTTGTATTACACTGTGCGTTGCACTGCAAAGAAAAAAACACGATTNCTCGTTTCGTCTCTGGAAATATTTCTCCTCTGTTGTATTACACTGTGCGTTGCACTGCAAAGAAAAAAACACGATTGAGTTTTCGTATTTATATGATGGAAATGGCGCAACAGCTTACAGAGCTTCTGAATACTTATTCATTTACCAACACGATGTTAGTAGAACGAATGGCGAACTTCACGTGCCAAGCTCAAGGCGGTAGTAAATGGATGGGCGAAGAGAGACGTAATACGAGTGAGACTTTTGANCGAACTTCACGTGCCAAGCTCAAGGCGGTAGTAAATGGATGGGCGAAGAGAGACGTAATACGAGTGAGACTTTTGATAAATACGCATTTTAAAAGCATAACAGGACAGGTGATATCCTACCGCGCTAAGATGAAAACAAGTTTGCTGAAATCATATTTGGCTGCGTCGACCGTAAGCAGAGACTCTGAAGATAACTGGACAAAGTAGACGGCAGCCGCAGTGCATAGTGAAGCATAGTAAATCACTATTGTACAGTGCACGAGCACGAGCGTGCCGTATCTACCGCTGCGGAGCCGGCACGCGGCGATAAAAATGCAAGGCGGCAACACAGTCTAGGAGGTCGGCCAACAGCACCGCGGCAAGTGCGCAGCTGTCGGCCATTACAACCGGGATCGCCTATAGCAACCTGTAAACCTGTTGCGTCATAACACTCACGACCACACTTATAGCAACAAGTAGTATAGTGAGCCCATTGCGTCTTCTTCAAACATTTTCCAGATTTCTCATGTTGGTGAGCACTGCTACTTTCACTAAAGGTCTTGGCGCAGTAGTAACATGAATATATCGATGTCTGTGGTGAACTGTTCATGTCCAGGTCTGATGTTGGTGAGGGTGACAGCTCGCTGGTATCCGATGCAGNCTCGATGTCTGTGGTGAACTGTTCATGTCCAGGTCTGATGTTGGTGAGGGTGACAGCTCGCTGGTATCCGATGCAGCAGCAGGTGTCTGCCCTTCACGTGTTTTTTTCAGATGTATGCAATACGCTACGTCTCTTAGCTGGCATAGGAGGGAGTCCCTCACACGTTGCGAGATGTCTTTTGCTGGTTGCTAGTTGGTGCAGAACAATAAGAAAGATGTTTGCCGTACGCGTGCCAGCTTCGCTCCGTATCGCGCGCAGATAATTTGAAGGTAAAGCAGTGCCAATGCTCGAATGTACGGNGTACGCGTGCCAGCTTCGCTCCGTATCGCGCGCAGATAATTTGAAGGTAAAGCAGTGCCAATGCTCGAATGTACGGACAAGTGTTAGAATGAGGGTATTTTTTTTTGAGCTATTAATTTTTATATTTAACTTTTACACGTAGAATTTTTATGTAGATACGCGACCTGTCCGAATTTTTTCGTGCTGTTAATTTTTAAGTGCCTGCAGTTTTTTCATACGTGGATTCGTCATTAAACATCCACTTTTATTTTTTCACGTTGACATCTGGGAATTGCGTAGGCCGATGAGAGTATTTACTTTATTTCTTCTCCTAACACTTCCCATGCNGTTCACGTTGACATCTGGGAATTGCGTAGGCCGATGAGAGTATTTACTTTATTTCTTCTCCTAACACTTCCCATGCAATGGTGGTCGTGTGTTCTAGACGTCGGACTGACGACCGAAGAATTGTCCTATCTCAACCGCACGCCTCCTGCATTTTTTGAGTTCACACAAAACAAAACAACAAAAATTCCCAGCGCTCCTGGCGGCTGCCACTTGAACTCAACTCCCTGATGCTAGCGCATCTCTGCAGGAGACGAGGGAACCAACCAACACACAAAATTACCACATCGATACCAGCGCTCCTAGGTGCGAACAGTAGAACCTCCCACACCCTGGTGGCGGGCGCGGGAATTAAAGATGGATGCCTACAGCAGACGACTGACGGTGAGAATTAACGATGTAGGGCGAAAAAAGAAAGATTCCAGCAGACTGACGGCTGGAATGAAANCAGACGACTGACGGTGAGAATTAACGATGTAGGGCGAAAAAAGAAAGATTCCAGCAGACTGACGGCTGGAATGAAAGATGGTTTCCTATAGCAGAAGACGTCGAAAGTGATGGAGGACGCGAAAAGCAAGAAAGGGAGGAAGCAAGATAGAANGATGGTTTCCTATAGCAGAAGACGTCGAAAGTGATGGAGGACGCGAAAAGCAAGAAAGGGAGGAAGCAAGATAGAAAATAAAAATACCGGAAGAAATATGAGAAAACCCCTAGGGATAGAACGGGCGGGAGAGAGAAAGAGACAAGAGGGAACGAGAGAGCTTCAGAAAAAATAACATCGGAATGAAAGAGCACGAGAAAAAAGAAGAGGAATGCCAGAGCATAAAAGAAGTAATGATAGAGCAGGAGGGAAAAGGGGAATTTCCGGGGGAAAAGAGAACTTCCGGGGAAAAAGGGAAATCCAAGATGGCAGCCATTGGCGAGGAATTATAGAGCAGGAGGTTTCGGCGTGACGTCATCCAATATGGCCGCCGTGGCACCCTGCCAGGACGCCAGGTGGCCGTGAACATACATTTTATAACTACTGTGATGCTTCCGCTTCCTCTTCCAAAACATTCCGTCGCTGCTCCGTCCTCAATCATCGCTTCATATCACAATTCAGCAATGATGAGTAGCCCGTATGGAAACCATCTCACAAGCCAACGAACCACTTACAAAAATAACATTTTTTGTATTTTATTTTGAACACAAGAATACGGAAATAGTGTTTTCAGTCATACATTATTTTACGTGGGCCGCGGTGGCCTCCCACCAAGGCGAACCGGGTTCAATCTCCGGCCGGGTCATTCCCGGATTTTGGCATGTGGGAATCGTGTCGGACATGCCGCTCGTCGGCGGGTTTTCTTAGGGATCTCCCGTTTCCCCGGTCCTTTCATTCCGGTGTTGCTCCATATTCACCTCAATCGCCCTCATCGGCTCTCAAGACCTCGCTGTTAAGAGCAGCCAAAATCTTTTCACTCATTTCACTCACTCTGCACCGTTTAAAGCTCTCTGACCNAAGACCTCGCTGTTAAGAGCAGCCAAAATCTTTTCACTCATTTCACTCACTCTGCACCGTTTAAAGCTCTCTGACCGACGCGCTTCATTTCTGTATCGCTTAATGCTGTCTGACCAGTTGACACTAACAGTGGTAGTGTGCTACAAGATATTTTGGTCAACAGCGATGTCTTGCACGCCGGTAAGGGTGAAATGAGGTGAAGATGGTGTAGCAACGGAATGCAAGAGCTAGAAAACGAAAGCGTCCCGGAAAAAAAAAAACCACTGCTGGGTGACCCCGCTAGGAGTCGAACACGGTTCGCCTTGGTGGGAGTGGTGTAGTGTGATAACTATACTACCGTGGCTCTTCGTGATACTCGTGACATTGACATCTGGCAACAGTGACATAGATGCATACGGTACAGTAGGATCTGACTGTCAGAAGCTACAGTCGGACAGCACTGCACCACTAAACTGCAACTTCACAACATCTGGCACCGCAGGTCACGTGGACCAATAAAAAAATATGCCGGTAAGAGCACATACAGCTCGTGCTTAAGCATTTGCACAATTGTTGCAAGGCTTTTCCGAGTATTTGACTGCAAGCTACGTTATTTCCACGTTCCTAATATGTATGGCTAATGAACTTCCAAAGTTTTTGGCTCCCGACGATACCAAAGTCGTTTGATTTTCTGGTATCTGAAGTCTCCCAATCGCACTGCGCCTAACCGTGAAACAACCTGGCAATTTTACTAGTGAAAAGTTTACACCAAGTCCAGTGTATGCATTATTCGATTGTTGGTGAAAAGAAGATTATTTCAAATACGTCGCAAAACAATTCACGTAGCACGTGTAACGGGTTTGGATGCTGAGAATAAAGCATTCTGGGCAATATCGGTTCACGGAATATTTTAAGAGGATGAACATGGGTTTTTATATTATTAGAAATATTAAGTAGACAGTCTTGTGTCTTATGCCCGCTGTTTTTTTTTCCTTCGCGGAAGTAACCTGAAACATGCGGGGGCGTGTCCCAGCAGAGAAAAGGAGAAAATACGTTCTAATTACACTCGCGCAAGGGAACTAATCCGAAATCTCTAGTCTATACGTGAAGTGTTGCCATCAAAGAGCTCAGAGATTTGTAAATATAATATGCTGAAATAGCTTCGCCGGCCAGGATTTGTTGCACGAAGTACAATTAAACCTTTGAAATTATGTTGGGCTGCACCTGAATGCAAAAATAAGCGTGACAGAGTCGTTGAAATGTGTTTTATAGACAGGCAAGTAAGGCACGTACTGTAAACACCACCACTGTTATCGATTATAAAAAAAGAAATTTCATAGAGTCTAGCAGTAACATTTCAAGGGNAGTACTGTAAACACCACCACTGTTATCGATTATAAAAAAAGAAATTTCATAGAGTCTAGCAGTAACATTTCAAGGGCATGTCAAGGGAATGAATAATGACAATTTCTAAGAACTATCGCGTTTTAGACGTGTTTCGGGGCAGCACACCACTCTCCCAATTTCAATTGTGTCCCGATATACAATTATTTAGATTTTTATTCGGCTTCTTTCAATAGGTAGCGACTGCCGTGGCCAAGGTCGCTAAGCTGCCTCTGGATTCCAAAGTTCAAGATTCAAAACACAAGTAAGTCACATATGTGTGTGTGTGCTTTTTATCGTCTGTCAATCAGCTTCTGAGTATAAAGCGAGGACTTAAAACTTCAGACTACTCAAAACGAAGGTCAACTCGTGTAAAACGTGTGGAGCAAAAATGCAACAGAAACACACGGATGGCTTGGTAACCGAGTGGCAAGGAACAAGACTTCATAATAAGCCGGCTTTGCTGTGAGCGGACATATACAAGTCACAAACACGTATGTTAAGAGAAGGAGTAGGCCACGACGGTGTTGGGGGAAAAAAGCCTTGAAAAGTCAACTAAACCGTCCGGAAAACAATTTTTTTTGCCCTGAGTAAACTCGGACTGGTATGGGCAATGTCAACTGAACGTTTTCCTAAATACTCTCTAGTCCGAACTGGAACAGGATAGGAGTGACATAGTACAGACCTCCTAAAAGTTTAGCTTGAATGAAGTATACGAAATATCTTCTTAACACTAACCGGACTTAAAAACAAAATAAGCAAGAAAGAAGCGGGCACCTTACCGAGAACCAGCGCGTGTTATAATACCTATTTCCAAATAACGTTTAACTGAAGTAAAAGAACAAATAAATATTTCGCAAAAGAGAGAGCCAGAAAGCTAAAGATAATTTCGATATTCTTTTATTCTTTGACACACGATGAATGACAGGTGAAAAAAAAAAAGTCCGTTTTTATTTTACCTTTATCCTTGTTAAAGGCTGTTCGCGGTAAAGTGAGTACTTTTAAATGCCATGCTTAAAGTTCCTTTCAGCTTGTTAGTGTCCTTTCGCCAATTGTTAATACAATAATTGCCATGTGGCCCATAAACTCAGAGCATACATTTTATAGCTCTCAAAATTTAACACCTGAAGTCACAATAAAATGCAATTTTTTTAATTGTTGTGCCTGATGGAAGGGCCTTAAAAAGTGTTCACTTTCCCGTGAATTGCCTTGTAATATATTTCAGCCCAGGTTTGGGCAGCCTGGACTATCGTCATAAATGAGTTCATGTTAGTCTGGCATGTAAGGTACTTCTATTCCCGTCCCACGAGTCTACCGGTACCAAGCTGGAGACGATAACAAAGCCCGATCAAATTAAAAAAAAAAAAACCGTCAGGTTTCCAACTAACCGCAAACAAATCAATCCCATGTCCAGTGCCAGCAGGGCAGTTTGCGTCGGAAAGGAAGACGTGCAGTGGTTGGTACAGAGGTTGGGAGCCAGGGACGAGACGACCGCGAGCAGACAGGCGAGAGGTTTCGCAACGCGCCCCGGCCAGAGAAAGTTATGAATATGCAGCGCGCTCCGCCGAGGCTTCTCTCTCTCTCTCTCTCTCTCTCTCCACGTGCACACATACACCGCACGTCGCCGCCGAGCCCGTCTTACACATGCCACGTGCACGCTTCCGAACTGCTTTGCCGCTCCGTACTTCCCGGCGGTTGCTCGCCTCCACCTGCCACGTTTCCCGTGTAACTGGGGATTCGATAACTACGGCAAACCTCTGTGTGATACACCGAGGGTGGCTCCGACAACTCAGAATAATGCATTTCGCACATCATCTGCTTCCTCTACCCCCCTCTCACCCTCCCAGTTATGGTATAAAGGCTGTTCACGGTAAAGCGAGCACTTTTGGGGCTCTATTTACTTTTTCCCTTCAGCCATTTCTTATCCTATAATCATCTTTATAAATAAATATTGCCATATAAGTAATAAACACAGTGTGTATATTCCACCGCACTGGGAAGTCAACGTCTAAGGCTAAAATTAAATATATTTATTGAGTATTATTCCAAATGAGAGGGCTTTCAAAAGTGCTCACTTTACCGTGAATGGTCTAAAGACGGATGTAACAAACTTAAGCGTGTTATTAGGCTACAGTGCGTGGCAAGTGTAACAACCGGTAGAGGCATAGTAAGTAAAGAGTTTATACAATACACTGGACACACCACAGTGTTGCTTTTTATTCAGCAACTGTAAAATAATTTAGAAGTCAGTTTTTCCACAAAAACAGTTTTAACACCTGAAAAGAAAAATAGAGAGAATGCGACACCACACACAAGGGTGTGGAGTACAAATTGCATGCTGGTAAGAATGCATCGCTACATAAACGATAAGTGAAAGTTAACGTTCTCCGTCTTCTTCCTGCCCCGTATCTACTGTTATAGGCTGTTCATAGTAAAGTGAGAACTTTTGAAACAAACTTTTGAAAACAAATCACTGCTCATCACTAGATACTCTGGCATGCGTGCTCATCTATAATTTGGCAGCGAATTAATGAAATAAAGTTTTTAACACTTGACATTGTATTGCGAGTGTAATGTTTAAATTTGCAGCAACTGAAGTTATTATTTCTTGTTTTAAAAGAATTAGAGTTTGAATTCTGCATGTTAGTAACACAACATTACATCCATAACCATTCCACGGTTTCAACTGGATAACGCAAATAAAGTGGCCATGCCCACTGCAGTATTAATTTTNAAGTGGCCATGCCCACTGCAGTATTAATTTTACATATGGCAGAAGAATACAAAATGAAAAGTAAAAGTAGATCCTAAATAGGGTTTTCAAGAGTACTCAATTAAGCGTGAACGGCTTACAACAACATGCAGTATGCTCCAATTACCTGGGGATGATGTCGGGGTAAGACTTTATTTAAGTTTACGTCGCTCATACCAAACTTACACAGCAGACACAACCTACGGTTGTACACTTGTAAACAAATTTTCTGCGTTACCGTTTTGATATTTGGTTAGGAGCTCAGTTTTAGACCACACTGGTTCGTTATTTTTGATAGCAAGATCCTGAAGTAAGTGGTGCACAAAAAATTAGACGCTGCAATGTTTTCTCTCCGCGTTAGTAATTTAAATGTAGTACGGATTTTATTGAATTGTTTTTAAGTATCTACCGAGTGTTCACGAACAAATGATGATAAACACCAGAGTGGGGTAGATAAGTACAAATGGAGCATATTTCATCAAAGAACCGATAGTCTAACGTCCATAGTTAACCTGCTAATGGCAGTGGCAATGTGCAGGGGCGGGTATGCAACCTTTTGTACGTGGCATTGTAACCAGCTCGTGTGCAGGTCGGCGTGCCTGATAACACCGCTCAGTACCGCAAGGTCGCAGTCTCGGGGGTGCTACGTATCTACAGTTCCTGCAGGACGTTTTCCTGGAATACTAGGATGAAGTGCCTTTAGATGCTCGTGACGCGATGTGGTTTCAGTAGGACGGGGCCCCGCCTCTATTCCGCCATTGCGATTCGCCCGCATCTCGACATGAACTTCCCGAACCGGTGGATAGGTAGGGGAGGCCCCATAGCATGGCCACCACGCTCACCTGACATCACACCACCTGACTTCTGGCTGTGGGGCCACATCAAATCGATGGTGTATGCCACACCACTTGACACGAGGGATGAGCTCGTTACGCCGGAAACCTTTGCACATGTGCGATGCAACATGCTTCAGCGCTGCACCGTCTCTGTGGCCGAAGGTGGCGGACAGCTTTACAGACACTCTGTCACCATGCCTTCAGCCCAAATGTGTAAATAAAGTGTCATTTCATTGCACTGCCTGTAGTATAGTTATTCTGATTGCCTACCCGCCCCTACTCATTGTCACTGTCATTAGAGGGTTAACTATGGTTCCTTGATGAAATATGCTCCATTTGTACGTATCTACCCCACTCTGGTGTTTATTAACATATACTAAATATGAGGTAGAACGATTTTTCATCTTTTGCGCATGTAGGCTACCCAACATTAACCTCCTTGAGCCAATGAAACTGTCAAAGTCACATGATCAACAGTGATGACCGTATTTGTTGGTATATTACTTTTCAAAATACAAGCCCTTTTATACGAATAAAATGCTTTTGCCAAACTGAATTTAATTGTATTAAAAATAGTTAGAGGATGTGTACAACCATCTCCAATCACTTGTTTACACAAACCGTTTTCTAACCTCAAATCCTATCCATGTCGTTTATGATGATAGCTGTATTGGCAGAAGAGCAGTCCAATGTTGGAACACGGAAAGAGGCTACTGCGCATCTTCGGCGCGCATTCTATCCTTTTTTCCTTCTGGGTGGCGTTCCAAAACGCTACTCCAAGAGCAGAGTAAAGTAGTAATCGCNCGCGCATTCTATCCTTTTTTCCTTCTGGGTGGCGTTCCAAAACGCTACTCCAAGAGCAGAGTAAAGTAGTAATCGCTGGGCAAAGCAAGAGCAAAAGTGGTTTTGAAACGAGCATTATGTAAATAAATAGTACGATGTGTTTACAAACGTGTACTAATTACGCAAACAATGTATATTCCAAAAGACAATATTCTCTTTCCACAACTTCTTTCATTTTCAAAATAGTTATATACAAAAACAAATTTACTGACAATCATTTAATTATAAACATTATGTCCAAAAATGCAGCAGCTATACAAGTTAACATTTACGTCAAAAATACAAATGTTATCACTCGTTACTTGTAATTTTCCCGTGTGTGTCTGCAACCCGGATGCNAAAATACAAATGTTATCACTCGTTACTTGTAATTTTCCCGTGTGTGTCTGCAACCAGAATGTCCACATTTCCTTTCAGTTGCTTTAATTCTATTAAACTTCCCGCCAGTTTCAGTTTACCCTTCGTTACTCGCCGAAACAGTGCGTGTAAAGGTTTTACTCTGGCAAGATGCTCATAGTAATTATTCTGAAGTTTTGGGACACCACCAAGAGCGAGTAACACATTTACTAAGAGTGTTTTGGGACAGCCAAACAGTTAAGTTTAACTCTCAGAGTAACGTTTTGGAACGCCGTCCTACGGTCTGTTCGGCGTGAACAACCCGCACGCGAATCAAGTTTAAGGCTCAGCTTCACCCCTTTTGCAGAAATTCTTAGTTTTCGTGTCATAATTTTAGTTTCACAAGTATTATTGGAAATTATTTACTATAGAAAATTTACAATTTACTAGTTGTTTAATACGTTTATATATAAATTTTCACAGCGTGTTATTTTCTGCTTGTAAAAAGGCAGGAACTAATTGATAAAATATATATATGTTCCTGGCTTTTTAAAACTAGCAGAGAACACACAATTAAAATTACGGACAAAAATTTAAACAGCTAGCAAAATTTAAATTTCCTTAAATCGTACATGGTCAGTAATTACTCTGAANCATTACGGACAAAAATTTAAACAGCTAGCAAAATTTAAATTTCCTTAAATCGTACATGGTCAGTAATTACTCTGAATCAGAAATTTCTACGCGAAATGGAGTAATTTTTGCAAAAGGGGTGAAACCGGGCCTGTAACATCTGTATACTACTGCGGTACGCGGAGTTGCGTGCCTTCCAGGGGCTGCCCCTCATAAAGCACGCTCATCTGGCTGTCAGGCGGGCCCACGCGAAAGCGGCGAAGAATTAAAGTCGAATGAATAGGCGGTCTTGAATAGGGAGGCGTCAAGCTGTTCGGGATGAGGTGAAGTGACTCAACGTTGCGTGGGACCGTGCTTTACGGTCCCCGGCCCATGTGTGGGGTCAAGTTCAGAATCGGTCACCAGGGCAAGACTACTCCAGGCGTGAGTCACACGCTATCTCCGCGGCTTGTAAGGCCACGCAGGACAAGTACGTTTACAAAAGAAGACAAATACAAAAGCTTTAACTGATGCAGTGTAAATTAACAACTTTGAAAACAGCTGGAAAAAAAATCCCATACTGTAAATGTCAACGTAAACAACGTCTGGAGTATCCATAATAAATCGGCAACATACAATGAACAGTAGTCATATGTCTTACCGTCTTCTTTAATTATAATACGTGTCACTACTAAAGCCAGTCACTAAATCCTTGACAATGTTATTTTACATACGACGGAAAGATAAAAANTATAATACGTGTCACTACTAAAGCCAGTCACTAAATCCTTGACAATGTTATTTTACATACGACGGAAAGATAAAAACAAAGGAATAAAGTAGAAACTACGAAGGACTTTCAACAGTTTTCAGTTGCCCGTGAACAAACTGATACCGNTAAAAACAAAGGAATAAAGTAGAAACTACGAAGGACTTTCAACAGTTTTCAGTTGCCCGTGAACAAACTGATACCGTTTATAACTAGGTATATACAGTTTTATAATTCATATTTTTTCTATATAGTATTTCTAATAACAGTTTCGCCCGATGTTGACTGAACTAACGAGTTCGGTTTATAAACGAGCACCGGGCGGGTGGCACAGCGGTTAAACTTTGAACTCGCATTCGGCAGGACTTGTGTTCGAATCCGGGTCCGGTCATCCTGATTTCGGTTTTCCATGGTTCTCACTCCAGGCGAATACTGGGATGGTTCCTTCTACAGGCCATGGCCGACTCCTACCCGTTCCTCCATGTCTGAGCACCTTGCTCCGTCTCTAACGACCTCGCTGTTGACGAGACGTTAAGCCCTACCTACCCACCTTATAAACGAACAGCGCAGATTATATGCACCGATAGGATGACAAATTTAACGGTACTAAGCGACGGGCGATAAAATTCACATTTCCCTTCTAGTAAAAAATCCGTGCACTCTGAATTATCACGAAATGATAAAATTACGCAAAAATATTTCATATACTTACTTAACACTACAAAATGTTTGAAATGCCAATTCGTACCGCACTAACGGAACGCACAGCACTTGATACAAAATAACATTTTGTATCCTTTGCGTGTTAATTCTGGTAAGGCAAAAAACAACAAAAGCCTACATATTAGACTAATATGTTCTGTCATTCCAATTTANGGTGACAAATTTAACGGTACTAAGCGACGGACGATAAAATTCACATTTCCCTTCTAGTAAAAAATCCGTGCACTCTGGATTATCACGAAATGACAAAATTACGCAAAAATATTTCATATACTTACTTAACACTACAAAATGTTTGAAATGCCAATTCGTACCGCACTAANTAAAATTACGCAAAAATATTTCATATACTTACTTAACACTACAAAATGTTTGAAATGCCAATTCGTACCGCACTAACGGAACGCACAGCACTTGATACAAAATAACATTTTGTATCCTTTGCGTGTTAATTCTGGTAAGGCAAAAAACAACAAAAGCCTACATATTAGACTAATATGTTCTGTCATTCCAATTTATTACGGTCATCTTGAAAAAAGAAACCTAGTTTAAATTTTAAGGCACGGGCAACACGCGTGGTTAGAAAAAAAAAGTGTAAGGAGGCCAAAGTTATATTTCTTACTTTATACATTGTTTGTTCTGGAACTGTCGGAGATGAGTAAACGCCGTTACGAGGAGACGAAACGGGTGAGATGAAACACAAGCCTGCTGCTATGTCAGAATGTAAAGGATAATGTCGGACAGGACTATTTGATTAGCGTCCCGCCAGGTTCGTCAGACTGGCCTCCGGACAAAATATTTTATAAGCAATTTCTTTTAGTCGGACAGTTTTGAATCAAATTGCATACTTCAATGTCAACTGTAACTATCACTAGCGTAAACCTTGTAATAAAATCATATATTATTTATTTAATTTACAACTATAACTTCACTTAAATAAAATTACTGTGTAAGTGAACCACAACCTTGTAATAAATTAGCGTGGCGCGTCCAGAAATGTATTATTTGTAAGTGGTCTGCTGAGAANTAAGTGAACCACAACCTTGTAATAAATTAGCGTGGCGCGTCCAGAAATGTATTATTTGTAAGTGGTCTGCTGAGAAGAATGATTGAGTAAGCCCTGATGAAGGTGGAATGCAACCGCTAGAGAATTTCTCCGCGTTTTATAACCGAGTCCTTCCGCACGACGTAGGCCTGCAATCGCCTTCATTTGGCCGCGGCATCGCCACGAGGACAGCTACACACAGTAGGCCCTAACACCCAGCACTCGTTTCAACGAGAGACAAACACAGTCCTCCTCCCGTCTGGCCNTAAGTGAACCACAACCTTGTAATAAATTAGCGTGGCGCGTCCAGAAATGTATTATTTGTAAGTGGTCTGCTGAGAATAATGATTGAGTAAGCCCTGATGAAGGTGGAATGCAACCGCTAGAGAATTTCTCCGCTTTTTATAACCGAGTCCTTCCGCACGACGACACGAGGTAGGCCTGCAATCGCCTTCATTTGGCCGCGGCATCGCCACGAGGACAGCTATACACAGTAGGCCCTAACACCCAGCACTCGTTTCAACGAGAGACAAACACAGTCCTCCTCCTGTCTGGCCGTCGCAAAGTTTTTTTGGCTCGCCGAACGACGGCGCTACGGGCGGCAAACGGAAACGATTACTTATCTACATCCATAAAAGACGCCGATAAATATTCTAATGTGTTCTTCCCTTGTATATCACTCTTCATATTCGATAGTCAAATGTTAAAAAATAAAGGAGGAACAGCCGGGTGAAAATGGAAGTGCTTTGGTAAACCTGTTCCATCGCCATCCACAGTGACAAATGTACACACCGCCGTGGTTCGACCCGGGCTACTTGGGACGGGAACTTGCAACCACAAGAGCGAAGTTTCATTTGCACGTATTCACTACGCGGGCAGTGTGCGCCCGCTAACAGCAGCGCGTTGATGTGTCCCGGAGGCGTAATTACACGACATAGCTCCGCACCATTAGCGCCGGCAATCGTCCAACTTTTATGCATCTGGGACTGGTCGCGGCAAAGCGGGGGCCCCGCTGATGGCCTCTGTCCCCAACCCGCGGCTCTCAGATTACCCATGGTGTGCTGAAAAACGATTTACTCTCAGCGGACGCGCGGGATCATTACATCATTTTCCGCTCAGGACGATAAGTTCACAACGCCCACGCCATTTGACTCGGTGTCTAGTCACAAACATCACACCACCGGGATTTCACGCTGTGCTCCAATTTTATTTCTTCCGTCTTCATCCCACCATTGCTACGGACCAGATATCATCTCACCTTGCCTAATCTCCAGGCTGACCGGAACGACGGGTCTGTCCCTCGGATGTGGAAAACAGTTGCAGCTGGCGCCAGCTCCCACACATACATGTAACCTGCCCAAGAAGGAAAAAGGTTCCAGTTTTCATTTTCACACGCTCCAGCTCTTTTCCACGCCAAGACAGGAAAAGCGTAATGGTGGATACATACTAGTAAGACAAGCACGACACGACGAAAAAAATGTTAACGGTCAATAACAAAGGTCAGCCCTACAAAATCGCAGCCTGGTGGCACCGACAGAAGTAGATTCTATTTCTATTTTCGTAGATTCGGACTCGTCGGAGTGTGCAAAGACTGCGAATACGACATTAAAAATCAAAAGGTCATGCATATTTACCTACTGTAGTAAACAAAAAACAACTTGGTGCCAAA
Source organism: Clitarchus hookeri (assembly GCA_002778355.1). Classification (NCBI taxonomy): domain Eukaryota; kingdom Metazoa; phylum Arthropoda; class Insecta; order Phasmatodea; family Phasmatidae; genus Clitarchus; species Clitarchus hookeri. The sequence goes on along the minus strand of NQII01005228.1, from coordinate 85,660 downwards.
ATAATATTTCGGTTTCTTTTTTAAAACATTTTCGTACTCATTTAAATTTTGTCACAAAAGACGAATAGTACATTTATCGAAAGTTTCATGCCGCAAATAATGGCTGTTATATGAGTTATTACCATTTTAAGATTTTTTCAACAGCCAAAAACAACACTGTCGGACAGATTATGTTGGGGTGCTTACAAAAACTGCATGCCATATATTGTTACAAGATGATTGAGAAGCGTATCTGAATTCGTGAGGGATGGGGGTTTTAATAAAAACAAAAACACTAAATTTGGTTTTTTAAGTTATTCACACAGCTATTACTTACAGCATTAAATTATATATCTCCACTATTATTATTTTTATTTCTCAGTGAGCACAATATTTAATGTATATTTCAACTCTAATTAACATCCTTAAATTCTCTGTTTGGTTATAGTCAACTCATACTCATCATTAAAACAGTTTGAGTCTGTCTGTTGCCATCATTAGTTATGTCTTTCACTCACGCATCTACTCCAACAGTCCAGCCTGCCAGTCGCACTCTTCACTTCTCTGCTGCACGCAGTCGAAGATTTTCCACCCACTGGTCACTTCTCGGCGCCACTCGTTGCTCTTCTAGCTCGACGCACAATCGCCCAGACTCCCGCCTCTCCCAAAACTACTCTCTCCTCCACTACACTTCAGCAACTCACCAACTCCCGTCTCGGTGAACGGACGCGCTTTTATATCAGTCGCTCTGACCATCTCGAAGGTCCAACGTACCGCGAGTTGGGCTGAGAGAAAGGAGGTCAGTAATCCGGAGGATTCTTCAGAAGTCTCAAATACATCCGATATCCAAGATCGGGAGCAGCAAGTGCCCTGAGAGGCATAACAGGCACGCTTTGTAAACATTCCTTTGACTTGCCGCCCATTATCATATAACTTCTCTGTCCTCTTCTTCTGCTCGCTCGCGCGGGACGGGCCAAGGCCAATGCAGACAAGCGACGTGTAACATTATGAAATGTTTTTGTGCTCTGACATTAAATGGGGCTTACGTGTCGTGATATTGTAAATCCAGCATACGGCGTGTGTGAAGACAGTCAAATCACAGCTATTTACAAACGTTCCTCTTCTGCGTCTTTAGACTCTGAATCGCTCGCTCAAATCAGTGGGATTATTCTCACTGAAACTTCAACCGGAAAATCAGTAGAATGCACTGAAATTTTAGTGCCAAGACAGTGTAATTCATTAGGAATAGGTAGTAAATACCAGCAACTAACATAAATATAAATATTGTACTGATTCCAATGAAGCAGTTTCAACATATTTGCAGTCAAATTCACCGATTTGAATCAGTCTGAACAGTTTCGAATTTAGAGCGTAGGGCACGGATCCAAAACGGCGCTAAAGGAGATGTTGAAACTTCCGAGTGTTCAGCCAACAAGCGTTTATAAATTCGTAAACAAACGTCACTCAAAACATCACAAACCTTCTAAACCAAGTCTGTATAACTTAAGCTTTACACACAATTTGGTGAACTGGACAGGTGAACGCGACCAACCTAATTAGTTTACACTGATAACAAACATTTCGTTAATCTAATGCTAATTTATTTTCAGTAGTTTTGATTCAGTCACTTCTAAAATTCGCTGAGGGAATAAGTGCTCAAAAAATCAAATACGTAACTTCAAAGAAATATAATATTTCAGATTATAAAAATATTTTNTACACACAATTTGGTGAACTGGACAGGTGAACGCGACCAACCTAATTAGTTTACACTGATAACAAACATTTCGTTATACTCGGAAATCTAATGCTAATTTATTTTCAGTAGTTTTGATTCAGTCACTTCTAAAATTCGTTGAGGGAATAAGTGCTCAAAAAATCAAATACGTAACTTCAAAGAAATATAATATTTCAGATTATAAAAATATTTTNTTGAGGGAATAAGTGCTCAAAAAATCAAATACGTAACTTCAAAGAAATATAATATTTCAGATTATAAAAATATTTTCCGACTACGTAACTTTCAATATCGTCCCCTAATATAGTTGAAAATTTAGTTTTTAAGTAAATAATATTGTGCACGATATAATGGCATAGGTGAAACGGGGGGGTTGTTTACATGCTGAACTAGCACTTATATCGAAAGTGTACTAAATATTTAAAACACTACCAAGATGATGAAAAACTTATACGAGCAATTTTTCCAAAACGTATAATACTTATTTAAGAAATCTAACTAGCGTGTGAACCGAAAGCGCATTGGAAGATTCTCTTGTTGGTTAACTATGTTACGGATTATGGGCGGCGTGAGTTCAGAACTCCGTCGGACGCAAGTTTTTCTTTAATTAATTTATACGGATCACAACTTTACGTTAAGGAATAACTACATCATGCAAAATGTTTACAATTGGGTGAATACTATGGGATGGGGAGTACATGACTACGTTTTTTTTTTTTTTTTCCAAATGCTGAAAATACTTTAGTAAGCAATAAACTGTTCCAACAGCCGTAAGTAATAAAATAATATTAATATACTTTTACATAGTTTTTTTTACAGGCCTACACAAGTTGCTGGCAAGCAGCAGTTGTATACATGGGGTTCATTTTTACGACGAGTCAGAAGCTTATCTGCGCAGCCGCAGTGTGTGTCTAACGCTAGTACGTCAACTGCTGTCGTGTAACAGGAATATTCCATGCCAACTCGCACAGCAGCTGCTATATCAACGTTTTCACCATGCCTTATTTGGGCATTTTTCACGAAACTGGTTAAAACCTGTCTTCAGCATTTAATTCAAACAATGTAGGGAATACCTGCAAGTTTTTCTATGTAAATTGTGGTACTCGTCAGTTTTAATAAGAATTAAGGCAACAATGTTCACAATTACTTTTTATGTTTATTTATTTTGTTTGAAAGTCAGTAAAAATCATGTTGGATAATAGTCTTCGCCGCTCAGTTTTAAGTGAGTTTTATAATGGGTTTTGAGTTCCGTATTTATTTTGCAACATAGGCATGTCACGGGATAAAGATACATAATAGTTTCAATAGCATGCTTCCTGCGACTGTTATTACAGCGAGACGAAGTGGTGTCACCAAGTTCTTTTGTNTCAGTAAAAATCATGTTGGATAATAGTCTTCGCCGCTCAGTTTTAAGTGAGTTTTATAATGGGTTTTGAGTTCCGTATTTATTTTGCAACATACGCATGTCACGGGATAAAGATACGTAATAGTTTCAATAGCATGCTTCCTGCGACTGTTATTACAGCGAGACGAAGTGGTGTCACCAAGTTCTTTTGCTATTTCGGCAACACCATGCATTTTTTTCTACTGCTTGAGTGACAACATATCTCGCTGAAGTCGTTCTAATTATGTTTCCAGAAAGGCGCAGTGATTGCACCAGAATGTCTTGCACGCTCTCGTTTGTGTTTCATTGGTGATTTAAAGGAACCACCCTTATTAAGTGTCCGTAGATTTATTGTTTCTCACCCCGCTATCGCGAACAGTAACAAAATAAAAATCGATTCATATCATTCCGNATTTCGGCAACACCATGCATTTTTTTCTACTGCTTGAGTGACAACATATCTCGCTGAAGTCGTTCTAATTATGTTTCCAGAAAGGCGCAGTGATTGCACCAGAATGTCTTGCACGCTCTCGTTTGTGTTTCATTGGTGATTTAAAGGAACCACCCTTATTCAGTGTCCGTAGATTTATTGTTTCTCACCCCGCTGTCGCGAACAGTAACAAAATAAAAATCGATTCATATCATTCCGTAGACATGTAATGTTTCTTTAGGTGAAAGGTTTCAGAAAACATGCACAAAGTCCTTCGACTACTTTCTATAGATTACAGTAACATCAGATGCACCTATTTTCTCATTCCGGTAATTCTCATTTCAGCAATGAAAATATTATAACGCTACGAAGATGAGAATGCGATTTATAAATTAGAATGGTATGGCAATACTGTGGGTCAACAGCTACTGCACTCGCCCACAGTAGTTAATCTGCAAATAGTTTGTCCACGTCTATATGAAAATGAAATTGATCTTGTTGAACGAAGTTCTGTTAAATTGTTAACTGAAACACAAGCATATGGCGAAGGCCTACCTGTTAGTAATTTAACATGTAAAGGTAAAGGCAAGATTTTATGTCACATAGTTATGCACGGGACCTCCAAGATTGAAGTGGGCCCCGAACCACGCGTTATCAAATCGGCACTAATAAATTAATAACAGCCATGACGAAGTTTAAGATTGTCACCGGGCTTCTCACCATATACACAAAATGCTTTAGTTATCGAGGACACTAGTTTGACAAACTCGCCAACCTTCTGCACTCGAGATAAAGTTAATTAATGGAAGGGACTATTTGTGGTGGCTGTAGTTTCGTAATGCCAGTTCTCATTCAGGTAGTTAGATGTGATGCAATTAAAGTAATATACTAAAGTACCATAGCAACTCTTATATAAGCTTGAAATGCCACCCAGATGGGGGGGAGTATTTGTTATACAGAAATACCCAAGGTTTGCTCGCGAAGTTGTTACCTATTATAGACTCTATAAACACTGTTTATTTACAATTTAGTTTAATCTTGTGTGCCATTAAAAATAACTTGACGGGACATGCAGATACCTCGTGGGAATGATGATCCTCAAGTGCTAGTTAGTACTTTCATTTGCCAACCACTAGGTTATCAGTTCTGCTAAGACATGCACCTCAAAGAACATTAAAGACATACCCATATAAGCTTGTACAAGAGTAAGGAGGGCAGCATGTATTGCGTAATATCGGCTTTAGGGTTACTATGGCTGGGCGGCCAGTTTCGAATCTCGCCTTCAGAACTTCTTTGAAGCACAGGACCGACATGCAAACGTCCACATACGAAACACACGCCAAACATACTCTTGGCCAACACACAGCAGCCCGGAGGAGGGGACGAGTTTATGTCCGAGGCACGAGCCGAAGTACATTGTGCCCGTCGGTGTCAAGTATAAACGATAATTAGAAATGTATAAGATATGCTAGTTTACACAGAATGTCTATTTTTATGAGTTTTGTTTTCTTTCACCGCAGCTTTACGGTGGAACAGAAGTGCGTTATATAAATTGCATTTAATACAGGCAGTAATTGTGATATTTAATTAGCTAACTGCAGGAAAGGACTGGCCGAAGGTAGTAATTACGTTAAGTTCTAAGCCAGTGAGTGAAGGACATATACAAAATGGTGAAATATTGTATAAAAGTAATTGTACTGCGTTTAAATTTTAAAATAAAATAACAGCACAAAAATGTATTAACCCACAGTAATTATTATTTCTATGATATCTGTATCTGAGAAAGTGGATAGAGTGCAATTCCTATTATGGAAAAAGTGTTGGAAGTTCGGACAAGTCTCACTTGTTGTCTTACCTGGAATTGTAAACTGTTTCGTGTAGGATTACATGGTTGTGTTTCACAGTTCATTTTTTTCAAATGCATTACGGCTGAAATAAAAGCGAAGCTAATCGAACGTAACGTAACCTACCTCTCGTAATTTTATTAAAGAAGTAAACTAGGGACAGTTCTTAAAAAGTACTTTGGAAAGATATTAATATTTTTATTGCAATTTCCGAGATGCTTTATAATACAAAACCAAATTTCCACAAAGCACGTTATGATTCAAAGTTTAGCACATGCTCTGGGTGCGAGTTTAGAAAATCAAACAGTTCTTGTATTAAGAGGCCGTAGATTAGATTTGTACACATGTAACTGGCTGACTACATGCGAAAGCCTTAAAGCACAGAATATTTAAATAATTCTATTTTAAAATGTTTAGTGACACAGAGTTGAGGTACAGTACCTAAGAAATGTATGGATCTACTGGAGGAGGGTGACGGGTTTTGTTTGGTAAGTCTATTTTATTTAGTTGAGTAAAGCGCATTTTGTTGATGTAAGTACTCGAAACAAAAGTTTAATTTGCCATATTTTATAACATAAAAGGATAGTACAACGTAATTATACGAAAGGGAAAGTGTCCTACATTCCGATTATGGCGTTAATGAAGCGTATGTATGTACGCCAGTCATTCAAAGCAAAATTTAAACTTTTAGATACCAGCGACTATAAAATAAATTTAATTTTACACACATGATTGACATTATGAACGCAAAACCCACCTGACTTCACGATGTACCCGTACAAGACTTAAAAGTAGTCGTAACTTAATTTTTATTCGCAACAGCGTAAACAAAAATTAACGAACTAACATTTTTTTTTCTTAAAAAATGACAATTTTTTTTAATAAAGGAATGCGGGACGTTCCTAGTAGTTCGGACGTGTCGCAAGAGATACGCAGAACCAGCCAACAGATAAACTAACCCCCAGTCTGTAGGCCCTACGTAATTACGACACATTCACTCATACTGTTAGCATTACTAGGGATGCTAGCCTAGGATCTTTCGCAGCGTAGGCTAGCGTTCTGACTCAGTAACTCATGGGCATGGTACCACACCTAGCTGCTTGGTCATTATTAGAGAGTTAGTACAACACTGCTTTATGAGTGGAAACTATTTCCGGGAAAATATGTTGTTTTTACTGCAATGAGCAATGAAGGAGAGGCTACAAAAAAAAAAACTTCCTCAGCTGTAACATTATTCTCTTTATCACCACTCTTAGAAATTGTTCGTAAAATTAGCATATCAATGTATACGAATAGTGAGAAAGTGCGAATGGTAAACTATTTTCCCATACATCCATGGTAGCGTTCCTACATTCGCCCACGAAACAGTCACAAATGCGTAGGGATATCTTGTATAGTAAGTACACTAAACATTCCTATATTTGCAGTCTGGCGTGTGTGTATTGTTTCCATACAACGTACTGGTTAAAAAACTTCCATTACAGTTTAGGAAGTTTACCAGAAAATGTTTTACAGTGATCATAAGAGAAACAAACTTTCACACTTCGGCGTAAAAAAAAAAAGTTTTAGAGTGAGGATTATGCACAGATAAAAATACGACAAATTGCATCTCCCATAAACTCAAAAAGACAGAAAAATACAAAAACGGACTCTGCCAGAGTAATTGAGCATGTGGTCCTGAGATTAAAAACCGCGTAACACGCGGCGAATATAAAAGCGGAATCGGCCAAGATATGTTACGACTTCTTGACTCTCGCTTGCCGTCAGTCGCAACTTAACGTCACCGCAGCTCAGGAGCACCGTATCATTACCCACCAACAATATTACGATCGTTAATTTTACCGTCGACGCTCGCGCTTGCGCCACTTTCGCGTAATTATTACAGGCGGCAATTGGCAACACGAAAGGGAGGATAACCTCTTACTACGACACCGCAAATAACAAAGGCAAAATTAGCTCCGTCGTCTCAGCTGTTTGTAGGGCTACTGCGAAGATTCTGTATGCGCCAATTCAATAGGGTTGCATTTCACAGTCTGTGGCATTATTATGCGCTCATTCAGCACAGTCTTGCCGCGAAAAAAAAGTGATAGTATTAGCGTATGTAGTGACAACATTTAAGTAACTATTTAACCGAGCACAGATAAAACTTAACTTGCGAAATACATCGGTGAAGCACGAAGTCTTAAAATAATACAATACGCCTACACATTAAAAATCTGAACATACATTTACATTTCACTGGAATAATACATAATTAACAGATACCTTACATCAGCAGTTTTAATAAGGATACTCCTAAGATTNTACATTAGCAGTTTTAATAAGGATACTCCTAAGATTATATTTTTATTTACTACAATTCAGAAAATGTCACATCGTAACAATTGGTAGTCCAATTTTTTTTTTTTTTTTCATTCGTTGCTTGCGCGGTTAGGCGTATCTCAAATGGTAAACAGATGTTCTGAGAATAGGACTTTTTGCTGTAAAAGGTAAACATCACATTTATAAACCTGTACGGGTTTGCTTTTTTCATATTGAGTGTATTCAAAGAGAGAAAAAAATATTTTTAGACCTTGCAGGCGAAGTTCTCTTAACGACCCTGCCTACCAAGCCGGCAGCCGCGAACTTCAAATGGGGAATCAATGTTAGACGAAATTCCTTCTCACTGCGTCAATTTTAGAAATCAAAGTTTCAAACAAAAAAAAACATTTTGACCCGATTTTCTAAGAAAAAATTGCTATAAAAAATTCATATATTTTTATTATATGTAAATTTCAATATAACATTTTAGAAAAAAAATATTAAACAAAACAATTGGCAAGATGTTTAACATAGAAACATTCCTTAATAAATTTCACGTAGAATATTTTTGTTTGAAACTGTATCTCTATAATAGACGCAATGAGAAGGCATTTACGCACGAGTGGTAAGCAGCAGAGGTAGGAAAAAAACTACAGCCATACGGACGTAGTTTAATATGTGGGGCTTTCATTACATGCAATAAAGNTTATCTCTATAATAGACGCAATTAGAAGGCATTTGCGCACGAGTGGTAGGCAGCAGAGGTAGGAAAAAAACTACAGCCATACGGACGTAGTTTAATATGTGGGGCTTTCATTACATGCAATAAAGTTCCAGTGTTATAGACCTAATTTGCGTAGTAGAGAGCAGCGACGGAAAAGCACTCCTTGCGCGTAGGAGCGATGTGGCGCTAGGCGTGTGTGTACTGTCGCCCGTATCCCCCCCGAACCCCCTGCAGCCTTCTGTACCTCTTGGACGAGTAAAAAAACCCCGTGCCCAAGTACTCTTAGTCTTCTGCGTATTTGTAGTTTATTATCCCTATACAAGAAGGTAGAAAAAGGGGCTCTGGGGACAATGGCATCTGGCGCCATATTCGGATCGTTCCGCCATAATGGATTTAGCGTGACGTCACAGCGGCCATCTTTGAAGAGCCATTGATTTTGATCTTTGCTAGTGTCATTCGTACGCCATTTTATTTTTAATTTGGAATTTCTCCTTTAAATTAATCTTGGTTTCTAGAACATTTTTATTTTCCTGCCACTACGTCCAGGTGTCCACCATGTTAAACAACGTACTCAAATCTCAAAATAATGAGATTTTTACCCAGAAAACAATAGGCCTTTGACAGATTCCTACATCATCAAGGGCGAATCTAATCGTATTTTTTAATTATAAAAAAAAGCGCGCGTGTGTGTTATACAGGTAGCGGCAGAAATAACTCCCGAATTCGCCACCGCCATGGGTTCGGCGCTAGTGGAGGTAGGCGACCCGGGGTTGTCTCATAGTGCAGCACCACTGCTGCCATTTCAGTCGCCACTATGGCATGGAGCGGTGAACATCGTGCGTTCGTCCTTGAAACCTATTTTAAAAATGGCGATTCTGTAATCACAATGCAGCAATTATTTCGTACGCGCTTCGGAATAGGTCGACACGGTACAGTCCCTGACAGGAAAACCGTTCTATTATGGGTTAAAAATTTTAGTCACAGGTTCGGCTTTAAAAAATGCACCGCCAGGTAGACCTCGCAGCGCTCGAACTCCACAGAACGTTCAATTACTCCAACAAGCAGTTACCAAATCTCCAAGACGTCCAGCCCGTAGGCACGCTGCCAGCTTGGGAATATCTGATCGTAGTGTGAGAAGAATTTTACACCAAGACCTCCACTTTCATCCGTACAAAATCATGGTTGTGCAGGAACTTAGTGAACGTGATTGGGCCAACCGTATTGCATCTTGACAGGCTATCCTGGAAAACTTTCCAACAGACGCAGTTGTGCTCTCAAGTGACGAACCACATTTTCATTTATCAGGATTCGTCAACAAACAGAATTTTCGATATTGGGCAGAAAATAATCCTCGGCAACTTCGTGAGCGACCTCTCCATAGCCAACGTGTCACTGTTTGGTGTGCTGTAGCAGACTTTGGAATAATAGGCCCGTATTTTGTTGAGGAGTAAGGACGAACAGTTACAGTAACGTCTCATCGTTACGTAGAGATGCTACACAACTTCCTGGAGCCGAAACTGAATGAACGTGTAAATCCTGCTGTATGGTTTCAACAGGATGGTGCCACCGCTCACACAGCAAGAGAATCTACGGCAGTCCTAAGACAAATGTGTCCAGGGCGTTTAATCTCACTGCGAGGCGACATCCCGTGGCCAGCTCGTTCACCCGATCTTACCGCCTGTGACTTCTTTCTCTGGGGCTACCTGAAGAGTAGAGTCTACAAAAACAAACCGACGACAATCGATGAACTCAAAGTTGCTATCCAACACGAAATCGCGGAAATTCCACAAGAGATGACGAGGAGAGTAATGCGTAATTTCAGAGTGAGGCTTCAGACATGTATCGACAGTGACGGTCGGCATTTGAGTGAGATTATTTTTAAAAAGTAAGTAAAAATTAAAAAACGATTATGTTTAAAANCAGTGACGGTCGGCATTTGAGTGAGATTATTTTTAAAAAGTAAGTAAAAATTAAAAAACGATTATGTTTAAAAATTGAGTGACGGTTAAAACAAGATTATGTTTAAAAATTAAGTGACAATTAAAAAGAGATTATTTTTAAATATTAGGTGAAAATTAAAAAAAATATTATGTTTAAACATTAAGTGAAAATTAAAATAATATTATGTTTAAAGATTAAGTGAAAATTAAAAAAAGGTATGTTTAAAAATTAAGTGAAAATAAAAAAAATTAATTCAAACTAAATGGCAAAAATAATTATTTTAGATGGTTAAATAAAATTTTGACTAGAATCGTTTGTTTATTTTTTATTAGCCTTTCACATTCGGGAATTATTTCTGCCGCTTCCTGTATATGTATATATTATATATATGTGTGTATTATGTATATTATATATATATAGCATGTGACTTATCCAGACGCGTGTTATTCGACTAATTAAATTACAACGTGAACTACTCATCTTGTCTTTGTAGCTTACCGCCCGCTCACTCGATGTCACATCGGATTTTGTAGGTATAGACGTGCATATAGACGTGCGTTACGAATTATTAAAAGTGGTACGGTAGCACATGATAGCTTAATTTTTTTCGAGACTAATTAGAATACGCCACCTTCTACTCATGCGATATATCAGACTTCATAAGTACAGATATGCATTATGGATTTGTTAAAAAGTAATTATGGCAACTGAAATATTATCAGCAGCATATTTTCAAGACTTTTTTTAATACACGTCTGTCACGTACGCGCCACTCGCTCGATGACATATTGGATATGCTCACGTATAGGTAGCACAAGAGTGTTTTCACATTAAATTAAGAGTGAAGTACAGTTTCAGTTTAGGTGTAAGGTTAACACAGTGACAGCTAATCAAATTCAAGTAACTATCTGTCGTCTTATGTTTTCGCATTTTATTTTCTCGCCTACCAACTCCAAAAGGACTACATAATGCGCTATGGTATCAGTTAGGAACGTCATATGCGTGCAAATGAAAATGAAGTTTGATATTTTGTTGGTACATGAGCACGCAGCATGCGTGTTTGAATGAAAAACACACAAGATACTTGGAAAAACGGCAAAATTAAGGAAAATATATGGGCGCAATTACGCACTAAATTAGGTATAACAAGTGACGNTGATAGCTTAATTTTTTTCGAGACTAATTAGAATACACCACCATCCACTCATGCGATATATCAGACTTCATAAGTACAGATATGCATTGTGGATTTGTTAAAAAGTAATTATGGCAAGTAAAATATTATCAGCAGCATATTTTCAAGACTTTTTTTAATACACGTCTGTCACGTACGCGCCACTCGCTCGATGACATATTGGATATGCTCAGGTATAGGTAGCACAAGAGTGTTTTCACATTAAATTAAGAACGAAGTACAGTTTCAGTTTAGGTGTAAGGTTAACACAGTGACAGCTAATCAAATTCAAGTAACCATCTGTCGTCTTATGTTTTCTCATTTTATTTTCTTGCCTACCAACTCCAAAAGGACTACATAATGTATTATGGTATCAGTTAGGAACGTCATGTGTGTGCAAATGAAAATGAAGTTTGATATTTTGTTGGTACATGAGCACGCAGCATGCGTGTTTGAATGAAAAACACACACGATACTTGGAAAAACGGCAAAATTAAGGAAAATATATGGGCGCAATTACGCACTAAATTAGGTATAACAAGTGACGGATGAGGATACCTGGAAAAAAGTGTTCATATGAACAATTACAATATGTTTATATTAATATGCACATATACAAGAACATTTTCCAGATCCCAGATGTATTTGGTAGCCCTGCATTCCGAATCGCTCAATTAAATACCTATCATTCCTAAATCTAACGTGAACACAGCTATGATTTAAGTCATAANCATGGACACACGTGAATATACTAAAGTTGAAATATGTTGGAAAAAAGTGTTCATATGTACAATTACAATATGTTTATATTTATATGCACATATACAAGAACATTTTCCAGATCCCAGATGTATTTGGTAGCCCTGCATTCCGAATCGCTCAATTAAANATATGCACATATACAAGAACATTTTCCAGATCCCAGATGTATTTGGTAGCCCTGCATTCCGAATCGCTCAATTAAATACCTATCATTCCTAAATCTAACGTGAACACAGCTATGATTTAAGTCATAACATTAACAAAGTTAGCACGACGTTAAAACAACAAGCCTCGCGATAACTAAAATACGAATAGGCCTTCAGCATCGCACTAACTACTTCCCTCACACGAACAAAACTCAGCGTTGGTGGACGCCTTTTCAACACGCGCATGAAACTTGATGAAACTGCGGGTTTATTCCTACGTAATGAANACTCAGCGTTGGTGGACGCCTTTTCAACACGCGCATGAAACTTGATGAAACTGCGGGTTTATTCCTACGTAATGAACTGTTTGTGTTCTGGTACACAGACGCCCAGATTGGTGCGAATGTTCAATTCGCAGACGCTATTATAAAGGTGTGTGTCTACTACGGCTATTGCCTGCGATCGCAGAGAAATATAAGGTTCCTGCTCCTCATCTAACATTCGTCGCAAATCTTCAGAAAATAAGGTTCCGGTGTGGGCCTACTGTTATCTACGTCTAGTCAATACGCTACCAGTCAATTACGCTATAGTGCTCATGGAAAAAAATGTCTTGTTTACTGGATAACGTTCTGGGATATTGCCTGTAAGGCAATCCCCGGCCGGGTCACTCTCGGATTTTCGCATGTGGGAATCGTGCCGGACGATGCCGCTGGTCGCCGGGTTTTCTCGGGGATCACCCGCTTTCCCCGTCCTTTCATTCTGGCGCTGCTCCATACTCACGTTAATAACCCTCATCGGCTCTCAAGACCTCGTTGTTAAGAGCCGCCCAAATCTCTTCACTCACTCAAGTCCCCTCTCCCCACAACCTTACCACCACCCTCACCAATTAATTTAGCCACCCATTGTCTGGGCATTTGTCCAACCACTAAAGTGTGCTGGTATCTCGTGTTTTTAGCATTTACCAGTAGAGCTCCTATGTCGTCCATTTCCAAACCTGTTGCATCGATTTGTGATAAANTCTCGTGTTTTTAGCATTTACCAGTAGAGCTCCTATGTCGTCCATTTCCAAACCTGTTGCATCGATTTGTGATAAATGGCGACGAGGCCCACAAACTTGGAGCATCCAATTATTCTCGATTATTTATCGTATAGTTTTAATTCTTTTTTTCTCACTCCAATTTTATTTTCATCACAATTTTTTTTTTTTTTTTACGAATTCAATTTTATAGAAAACAGGCAATGTTCCATATAGTTTTTTTTTTAATTTAAAAACTACGTGATTTTTAATCTTTTTATTCGAGCTGCCTAGAAGAAAGTGAGGAAACGCATACACCAATGAATATAAAAGTCACGTATACGGGTATAGTTATCTTTCCTCGCCCATATGACGAGTCTGCATCGGCGACCCAAGAATTGTAGCGGGCTGGGAAACGCCACTACTTAACGTACGTCTGTTCATTACGCCATTTCAGCACCTTCTCGACCAAATACACACCTGAGAACTTCGCAAGCTGGATCTCCTAGGTGTTTAGAATCCACCAAAGATGGGTACATTGTTCAGATCTCCGATATAGTTATGTCCTCGGAGCGTCGTCGCATTAAGCTTGGTGCTTATGGAGTCACTGATTTTTATGAACCACATAGCAAACATGATCTGTTTACTGTTTTTCTGTAACAAACAGCATAAAATTCATTATTTCCCGGGCTAATATTTAATTTCTTTGTTGGCCGCCGACTACGGATTTGATTCATTAAATGTATTATTGGCTAGTCAATTAAGTAGTTGTTCTGGACGGCCAACGATTATGATAGCAATATCGTCTGCAAATAAAATGGGTATTGTATCTGGGTTACGGCAGTCTGGCAAGTCTCTTATGAGAAAAAGCAGGAGTCCAAGAACTGAGTTTTGGTGAACGACATACCTCAACTTCTAAACCTTAGAATTTTTAATGTTTGCATTTTATTTGATGCGCATTTACTGCTATAATTTTGATTTCTTATTACATAAAACTAAATTTTTGAAGCTGCAACTTATTTTTCTTTGGCTATCGCAAAAAATTCAAATTGGTTGAATACAATTTTCTGTCAAGAGCATTTGGGAAACTGTAGTTAGCTGGAATATAGTGGGTGAAATATTTTTTTCTGAAACACTGGAATTGTGGTATAATTTTGTATTTCTCAAAATGACGCAGAAATCTATAATACGACAGTTTCTCAATTATTTCAGAAAAAAAAAATGGTCAGTAACGAAATAGGTTTTTATGAAGTTACAATGGTATCGTCACCTTTTTTTTTTTTTTTTTCAAACCGTGGAGTTACGAAAACACATTTTAGTGGAGTGGAGTGGAGTGGAGTAGAGATGTTTGGGAAACTCTTACAATCGGGCTATTGAGAGCCGATGAGGGTGACGCGAAGTGAGTATTGAGCAACGCCGAAATGCAAGAGCGGAAAACAGGTGATATCCCGAGAAATCCCGCCGATCAATGGCATCGTCCAGCACGAATCTCATGTGTGAAAANGGAAGGCGAAGTGCGGCATTTGGGTTTGTCAGGAAATAGCTATAATTAAAAACTACACTGTAATTGTGACTTAAAGGGGCACAGAGTTCAGCACGCACATCACTGCGTTATTATTTACAGCTTAGGCCGTTATAACCATCTCCAACTTTAACCTTAATTCTTGTAAATGGTTCCGATGTTCTACCCGTTTCATTTGTTATGATAGTGCAAGTAGTTTTAACTTTATTGTCTCGAGTTAGAAATGCCTGCTGAGGTAACGGACGTGCTAATTTAATGCTTGCACTCTTTTGAACGTGAATAACAAAGAAACTATTAAAGACTATCTGATGGGACGTTTTGTATTTGAAGCTGTAAGGCCAAGGTAGGGTGTGTGCTAATGTCAATAACAGTTACAAAAGTTTGAAATATCCGCCATCAGCAGCAAGACATCGCCTGCAATGCTGTAGAACAGAACGACAAACAGTAGCTACGGTTTTCAAGGAGTGGATTCACAGGCGGTCACAATCGCGTTTCTCATGGCATCCAGTGTCCGTGGCTATGTGGCGTACACAGTGTTTTTCAGAGTTCCCAACTAATAAAAATCCAACGGCGTTAAATCTGGAGATCTGGGTGTACGCCCACAACTTGCTCGTCGGCCTATCCACCTCCCAACAGATATTTCATCCAGGAACGACAGTACGTCTCGATGGTACTGTGGAGGTGCAACGTTCTGCTGGTAAAAGAAATCGTCATTACGTAGAGTTGGTGAACAGTTAGCACAATGTTTTCTGCAACATGGTACGGTAACTATCGCATGTCACAGTTCCGTCAAAGTACAATGGCCCAACGAGTACTCTGGCAGACACACCGCACCACACTGTTAACCCAGGAAGATTTCATGCTTGCTCTACCACAATATGTGGAATGTGATCGGTCCAGTACACACAGTTGTGACGGTTGACAGTTCCATTCAATTTAAAGGTTGCCTCACAGTACCAAACGATCACGTTAGTAATGTGTTTGTTGTCGTTGCACATGTTAGCAACTCGCTCAAAAATTCGACACGCCAATCTGAGTCGTCTTCATTCATAGCGTGAAGTCACGGAAATGTAAGGCCTTCACTTTACTTGCTTTAAAACGCGATGGACTTATATCTGACTTAAGCGCAGCTTTCCTTGCGGACTTCGACTTCCCAAAGGAACGTGTGAATGTGTGCGGCACAGCCTTCACACTTACATCGTCCGTTGTCGTTCTCTTCCTGCCGCACAGTCCTTTCTTCTCATCGCACACAGTTCCGTCCATCTCTGACTTGTCACGTAATCGTGTCATTGTTACACGTGATGATGGCGCAATATAGAATTCTACCCCCCCATCGTCTCTGCACCTCAATCATGTTTTTAAATTTCCAATAACATTTTAAAATACACTTACGTTGCTCGAAAGNACTCAGCGTTGGTGGACGCCTTTTCAACACGCGCATGAAACTTGATGAAACTGCGGGTTTATTCCTACGTAATGAATTGTTTGTGTTCTGGTACACAGACGCCCAGATTGGTGCGAATGTTCAATTCGCAGACGCTATTATAAAGGTGTGTGTCTACTACGGCTATTGCCTGCGATCGCAGAGAAACATAAGGTCCCTGCTCCTCATCTAACATTCGTCGCAAATCTTCAGAAAATAAGGTTCCGGTGTTATCTACGTCTAGTCAATACGCTACCAGTCAATTACGCTATCGTGCTCATGGAAAAAAATGTCTTGTTTACTGGATAACGTTCTGGGATATTGCCTGTAAGGCAATCCCCGGCCGGGTCACTCTCGGATTTTCGCACGTGGGAATCGTGCCGGACGATGCCGCTGGTCGCCGGGTTTTCTCGGGGATCACCCGCTTTCCCCGTCCTTTCATTCCGGCGCTGCTCCATACTCACGTTAATAACCCTCATCGGCTCTCAAGACCTCATTGTTAAGAGCCGCCGAAATCTCTTCACTCACTCAAGTCCCCTCTCCCCACAACCTTACCCACCACCCTCACCAATTAATTTAGCCGCCCATTGTCTGGGCATTTGTCCAACCACTAAAGTGTGCTGGTACCTCGTGTTTTTAGCATTTACCAGTAGAGCTCCTATGTCGTCCATTTCCAAACCTGTTGCATCGATTTGTGATAAATGGCGACGAGGCCCACAAACTTGGAGCATGCAATTATTCTCGATTATTTATCGTATAATTTTAATTATTTTTTTCTCACTCCAATTTTATTTTCATCACAATTTTTTTTTTTTTTTTTACGAATTCAATCTTATAGAAAACAGGCAATGTTCCATATTGTTTTTTTTTTAATTTAAAAACTACATGATTTTTAATATTTTTATTCGATCTGCCTAGAAGAAAGTGAGGAAACGCATACACCAATGAATATAAAAGTCACGTATACGGGTATAGTTATCTTTCCTCGCCCATATGACGAGTCCGCATCGGCGACCCAAGGATTGTAGCGGGCTGGGAAACGCCACTACTTAACGTACGTCTGTTCATTACGCTATTTCAGCACCTTCTCGACCAAACACACACCTGAGAACTTCGCAAGCTGGATCTCCTAGGTGTTTAGAATCCACCAAAGATGGGTACATTGTTCAGATCNCACACACCTGAGAACTTCGCAAGCTGGATCTCCTAGGTGTTTAGAATCCACCAAAGATGGGTACATTGTTCAGATCTCCGATATAGTTATGTCCTCGGAGCGTCGTCGCATTAAGCTTGGTGCTTATGGAGTCACTGATTTTTATGAACCACATAGCAAACATGATCTGTTTACTGTTTTTCTGTAACAAACAGCATAAAATNTGGAGTCACTGATTTTTATGAACCACATAGCAAACATGATCTGTTTACTGTTTTTCTGTAACAAACAGCATAAAATGCATTATTTCCCGGGCTAATATTTAATTTCTTAGTTGGCCGCCGACTACGGATTTGATTAATTTAATGTATAATTGGCTAGTCAATTAAGTTGTTGTTCTGGACGGCCAACGATTATGATAGCAATATCGTCTGCAAATAAAATGGGTATTGTAACTGGGTTACGGCAGTCTGGCAAGTCACTTATGAGAAAAAGCAGGAGTCCAAGAACTGAGTTTTGGTGAACGACATACCTCAACTTCTAAACCTTAGAATTTTTAATGTTTTCATTTTATTTGATGCGCATTTACTGCTATAATTTTGATTTCTTATTACATAAAACAAAATTTTTGAAGCTGCAACTTATTTTCACGCAGTAAAAATCTTTGGCTATCGCAAAAAATTCAAATTGGTTGAATACAATTTTTTGTCAACATTTGGGAAACTGCAGTTAGCTGGAATATAGTGGGTGAAATATTATTTTCTGAAACACTGAAATCGTGGTATAATTTTGTATTTCTCAAAATGACGTAGAAATCTATATTACGGCAGTTTCTCAATTATTTCTGGGGGGGAAAAAAAAGTCAGTAACGAAATAGGTTTTTTTTTTTTTTTCAAACAGTGGATATAAGAAAACACATTTTAGTGGAGTGGAGTGGAGATGTTTGGGCAACTCTTAAAATCTTGAGAGACGATGAGGGTGACGCGAGGTGAGTATTGAGCAACGCCGAAATGCAAGAGCGGAAAACAGGTGATATCCCGAGAAATCCCTTCGATCAATGGTACCGTCTAGCACGAATCTCACGTGTGAAAATCCGGGAGCGACCCCGCCGGGAATCGAACCCGGTTCGCCTTATTGGAAGGCGAAGTGCGGCATTTGGGTTTGTCAGGAAATAGCTATAATTAAAAACTACACTGTAATTGTGACTTAAAGGAGCACAGAGTTCAGCACGCACATCACTGCGTTATTATTTACAGCTTAGGCCGTTATAACCATCTCCAACTTTAACCTTAATTCTTGTAAATGGTTCCGATGTTCTACCCGTTTCATTTGTTATGATAGTGCAAGTAGTTTTAACTTTATTGTCTCGAGTTAGAAATGCCTGCTGAGGTAACGGACGNTTTCATTTGTTATGATAGTGCAAGTAGTTTTAACTTTATTGTCTCGAGTTAGAAATGCCTGCTGAGGTAACGGACGCTAATTTAATGCTTGCACTCTTTTTAACGTGAATAACAAAGAAACTATTAAAGACTATCTGATGGGACGTTTTGTATTTGAAGCTGTAAGGCCAATGTAGGGTGTGTGCTAATGTCAATAACAGTTACAAAAGTTTGAAATATCTGCCATCAGCAGCAAGACATCGCCTGCAATGCTGTAGAACAGAACGACAAACAGTAGCTACGGTTTTCAAGGAGTGGATTCACAGGCGGTCACAATCGCGTTTCTCATGGCATCCAGTGTCCGTGGCTATGTGGCGTACACAGTGTTTTTCAGAGTTCCCAACTAATAAAAATCCAACGGCGTTAAATCTGGAGATCTGGGTGTACGCCCACAACTTGCTCGTCGGCCTATCCACCTCCCAACAGATATTTCATCCAGGAACGACAGTACGTCTCGATGGTACTGTGGAGGTGCAACGTTCTGCTGGTAAAAGAAATCGTCATTACGTAGAGTTGGTGAACAGTTGGCACAATGTTTTCTGCAACATGGTACGGTAACTATCGCATGTCACAGTTCCGTCAAAGTACAATGGCCCAACGAGTACTCTGGCAAACACACCGCACCACACTGTTAACCCAGGAAGATTTCATGCTTGCTCTACCACAATATGTGGAATGTGATCGGTCCAGTACACACAGTTGTGACGGTTGACAGTTCCATTCAATTTAAAGGTTGCCTCACAGTACCAAACGATCACGTTAGTAATGTGTTTGTTGTCGATGCACAAGTTAGCAACTCGCTCAAAAATTCGACACGCCAATCTGAGTCGTCTTCATTCATAGCGTGAAGTCACGGAAATGTAAGGCCTTCACTTTACTTGCTTTAAAACGCGATGGACTTATATCTGACTTAAGCGCAGCTTTCCTTGCGGACTTCGACTTCCCAAAGGAACGTGTGAATGTGTGCGGCACAGCCTTCACACTTACATCGTCCGTTGTCGTTCTCTTCCTGCCGCACAGTCCTTTCTTCTCATCGCACACAGTTCCGTCCATCTCTGACTTGTCACGTAATCGTGTCACTGTTACACGTGATGATGGCGCAATATAGAATTCTACCCCCCCCTCCCATCGTCTCTGCACCTCAATCATGTTTTTAAATTTCCAATAACATTTTAAAATACACTTACGTTGCTCGAAAGNCCCCATCGTCTCTGCACCTCAATCATGTTTTTAAATTTCCAATAACATTTTAAAATACACTTACGTTGCTCGAAAGAAAACCTTGTCACCTCCGTCATTTCGGCTACGATATTGCAGTGCAGCCACTCGTGGCTGCAAACAGAACTGACACCAGCAGAATGGCTACACGCGTCTGCACACACCCAGCGTTGTCCTTAAGTGTCAAATTCTGTCAAGATTCTGTCCAATTGTTTTCATGTACAAGAGGTGAATAAGCAAGAGTGTAATGAACAGGTAAATCCAGACAGTGAAATGTTACTACATCATGACATGCATTCGTACTCGCTGGTATGGAAAATATGCCGTTGCTCTGAAAGTAATCGAATCAAGTTTGGAGCAAGTGATAATACAGAGAACTGCAAACTGCTTGTGTGGACATGAAATACACCTTTCAAATTATACATAGTGTTACTAAAAATCACCGACAAACTCCGGGAGGTGGTTCCTACTAAAAATTAGGAGAGGAAAAAAGCACACACACACGACCTATAGCCGAAGGCCTTTCCGTAAGTGTGGTACATTTGAAGTGTATCGTCTGTCAAATGTCCCTCCGGTACTACTCCTGCAGCACATAATGTGTGGTGAGAGTTACCTATGTCGCAAGCATAACACGTTCTCTTTTTAGAACATTAAGCATCCATTTCTCGAAAACTATGGGTGTTGCGTAATGACACAAGGCAACTGTTTTCCCTAAATTAACCATACTGCTTACGTCAGCAGATAAATCCTCACATATTCTCGAGGGTCACATTTTTTCATGCCCAAATGTGGTGCCAATCATTTTCCCATGGAAGGGGTTGATATCGGCAAACCAATTTATCATGGACTGCACATCTTTGTTTGATAGCACATTTTTCCGAAACTCTGAGATTAAGCTCAGATACTGCAGGTTTTATTTGCAATAAGAATGGGTTTTCCCCTCACTTGTAAAGGTGTGTACACCCTCAAGGAAAGGCCTTCGGCTATAGGTTATATATTTTTTTTCTCATATTTTTTTGTGAGGAATCACCCTCCGAAGTTTATCGGTGAGTGTTAGTAATACGTATTTAGAAAATAAACTCTCTGGTGCCGTTTAATTATTTCGCAACGATATCGCGAGGAGTGTACTGTGTCGGTAAGGGTGTGTGGTTTTACCTATGACACGACAGCCGACCGGAAACCTTGGCGTGGCTGCACGCTGTGGCGTAAGCCGCCAGCTACATTTAGATCTAAATTTCCTTGCTACATATTTAAGCCCCTTCTGGTTCTCGGTGGCCATTTACGAAAAGGTGTCACGCTGATGTGGCGAGGAGGCTGGATCGGCGGTAGTTCATAGTTTACGCCCAACCTCCGACATAATTTAAGAGCATCGAGTCGGAACCCATTATTATCTTGGAGGCCCCGTCGTCTTTATCCGTTCAGTCCACAGCCGTGCGACGCGATAAAGTCAAACCACGACCTCAACCTTTAAGCCCCCTCGTAGAGAGAAGGCTGTACTTCTCGCCTGTTTACTCACACGAAGCGATAGCAGCGGCTCCCAGACACAAGCCGGGCATGGCATTGCCACTATCACGTGAGGCAAGTAAGGCATCGCCCGGCACAAACTGTAATCCACATATACACAACAAAATTTACAACGATTTAAATCTATAAGATTTGTAAAATAACGCACACATATTGCAAACAACGAATCATTTTCTCGAGTTCACACTTTGTAACATTAAACTTATTTCAGCTAAAAACTATTTAAGAATTCGGCTTGGTGTCTATTCGTGGCTCGTCCATTAAAATAAACAAATAAAAAAAATTTCTTAGAGGATGTCAATTTTTATTCTAAGATGCATAAAACCAAAACAAAAGGTTTATACGAAGTTAAAACACACTGTCAATATGTCAGGCAATGTTTGTGTTTCAATACACAAGTTACGGACAAAGTGTTGAATACACTACAGACATTTACGAGCGATGACTGATGACATCTGGTGACTTGCGTTGCAAAAACGTCCCTGATAAACGTGATCGCTACGTAGTCACGTTTACGTAGATGAGAAGACAAACTTAGGTTTGAATCCAACACGTAATCATGTGCACGGAGTCCAGAAAGTTCGCAAATAGCTCGTTGCCTACTACAATCAGGGAAGTTCCGCCACTATCATGTATTGTTTTTATGCATCATCGTGCGATGTAAAACAATCGTGATATGTTTACAGTTGCTAATTATAGTTGTTAATGATAACTCACGTTTTCAGCAACGACGGACGAAAACATCGCTACTTCGCTTCAACATGTTCAGCGGAAAACCAAACAGTCACGAGTTAGCTAATGTGGTTGCATCTCAGCTGCTGGTTTCGCAGAACAAGATCAACACAAACCGTCAGCTGCCACTACGCTCTGAAGTTCAGTGGCACAAACTCACTTCAGTACGACACCGACACACTACGCGTGCGGAACGTATAACCAATTTTTATTAACTGGTGTTCATTCCTAAAATTTATTGCGAGGTGAAATTAGATCAAACCACATACATTCCGTATTCTTTAATACATATGCCAAACGTGTATGGGTCATAGACGTAAACAATATGAGAGGACAGAGCGAAAAGGAACAAGAAGATCACAGTCGAACTTGTCAGGCGTTTGCTGCTGATTCCCCTGTAAATTTCTTGTGGTCAGGAATAATAAATAGGAAATAGTTATACGAATTCTGTCTACGAAAGACACTCGAAATTACACAGAATTTTATTCTGGACTCATGCAAAAATACTCAGATTGTTCTGTATTGTGTCAGGTGTTGCTAACACATGAACCACCAAATAATTTTTTTTGATAAGCATAGGAGTTCAATAAACCAGGATTTTTTACAAGAACCCAGATCATAAGTTCACTCGGTTCGAGTCAAGTGCAGGGACGTCTTCTAACAGCGCGGACTACACTCGAAAGTACACAAAGTACTGGTGACTCGGTCTCTTGCAATCACTAATATTTCGGTGCAGGGGCCGCGGTGGTGTAGTGGTCAGACTACTCGCCTCCCACATAAGCGAACCGGGCTCGATTCCCGGCGGGGTCGCTCCTGGATTTTCAAATGTGGGAATCGTGCCGGACGATGCCGCTGGTCGGCGGGTTTTTTCGGGGTTCCGGCGTTGCTCAATACTCACATCACTTCACCGTCATCGGCTCTCATGACCTAGTTGTTAAGAGCCGTCCAAATCTCTCCACTCAGTTTCAGTGCAAACGTCTAACTGGACGGATGACAACGTCTAGGATAAATAAATGTGTCATAAGGGGCTTACCCCACGGTAGTGGTAATATCCGCGGAGAGACTGGCTTTCTAGGTAGGGCTCACAGGTGGCCGTCGTCCCTGAAGGGTCAGACAGAATGATGACCTAAGATAGGGTCAACGGTGGGATGCAAGGGTGCGATGCACTGGATTATCCCTAGAAAACCCTCGGCCACTGGCAGCATAACGTCCGGGACAACCCTCTCGGTGGATCATTTTCTCCTGCGGTGCTATGAAATTGTTCGTAAACAAATTATATAAATCTTATTTCGATCCAGACATATACTAAAGACGAAGAACTAATTTCTTGGAGAGAAGAGAGAGAGTGTGTGTGTGTGTGTGTGTGTGTGTGTGTGTGTGTATGTATGTATATATATGTATATAAACAAACACGTATATGCGCGCGCATACACTAAGAAAATGTTCTATCATTACTTCGAGAGATTTGTCTAATGCCTTTTTTTTAATCCACTTGAGCCCTGAATATTGTGTTCCACTTTTGGCACAAAACACACAGTTTTAAGGAATTCCGACAAATTCATATAATTTCAGCAATGCTAAGAGTAAGCATTACAAAGACTGTGCAATAAATACTTGTTTATATTATATATATAATGTGCAAACATACACACAAATAAAAAGAAACTACATTATATTTTACGGGAAAGTTATAACAAGTATTTCACCACGGGGATGGAAAAGTTACACATGCACATGCACATGCATAATTACTTGCCACTAACTCCAGTTTACATAGTTTCGCCCTGCAAATCTCGACCGTTTACAAAAATTGAAAATAGTCTCTCTTCCTGCACCCCCCCCNCCAGCTTTCCTGTTGATCTTAAAGCGGACTCGTAGCAGGAGAAACCAATGTCATTTGCACACTCAGTGGCCTCGAAATAAATGGAAGTTAGTAAAACAGTGCCTCAGCTACATCAAAACATTTGGTAGTCGCAAGGGGAACGGAAGCATTCAGTTACTTATTCGTAATTGGAAATATCACGCTTTCTCACAGAATCGGGACTGCATTTTCATTTAACTGTTATACGTCGGCAGAGGGGTGTCCGAGTTCATGAGGGATGGAGGTCTTATTAAAAATACATACAGATATTATTGACAATATAAAAATACCTATATATATTTCACCTAGTATCCTATAAGTGAGCGCAATATTTAATGCCAGTCTCAATTCTACAAGTCTAATGAAAGTCCGTACCGTATTTATACTAGCTACAGTCACTTGAGCCTCACTTATTATTTACACATATACCCCCTAAATATCCACTGCTATACATTAACACCACCAAATGTCTGCCACTCACGCATCCACTCCCATTTTCTTAAAGTCCAGCCCGTCAGTCTCTCTCTCTCTCTCTCTCTCTCTCTATGCTCGAAGACTACACTCGCTGGTTACTGCCATCGCTCGTGGCTCCGATGGATCCACATACCTCACGCTAATGGCCGCCCATGGCTCTAAAACTCTTGACACAGAGGCATGTTGCGCCTTATATAGCTCAGTTGGCCTGGCCCAGAAGGTATTCGCACTCCGAGTCGCGCTAAGGGAGAGGTGAAGTTATTACCAAAAAATTCGCGCAACGAATATCCCAAGACATTTAATCTTCCAATGGCGGGAATGGCGGAAGTCCCGAAAGCCATATCGTGGCACGTGTCAGTGTTACGCGGTCTGTTTGTAACTGCGCGCGCTTATCCGGTTACCGGTGATGCTCTTGGTGCACTACGCTTCGCATGCCCGAGGAAGAGGAGGACAAGTGTAAGGACGCGAGTCTTACTGAAGAGAGTATTGTACAACTGAAGGAATTTTTAGTTCCTTATGGCGAGGCGTTTATAAAAGTGTACAGCTAAAAAACATATATTTTTATAGAAAAAATAGGATACGCAATGCACTATGGATGGAACGTCTGAAAAGACATCTTCTCCAAACAGCCGTGCGCGAGGGTCCGCTCTTTGATAGGCGCCGAGGCTCTGATTGTTCGATTACGTAAGCCATGGGGTAATTGAAGGCGCTCATAGGTGGATAGAACTTGTAGGAAGGGAGGGAGGAAGAACTGACTCAATTATCCCCGGTGTAATGACGATGGCGAGGCGCGCAGCCCGGCCGGAAGTTCGTTATCAGCTGCGGCAGTCTGCCTTTGTTAGTCGCGCACGAGTGCGGCGAAGCCGGCGCGGGTTCGGGTCCTGCCGCGACACACCCGCAGTCTGGCAGCCCGGGGAGGAGGCCATACTGTACGGTCGCTCATTTCCACATTTTTCTAACATATTTTTTTTTTTAAAGGACAGTCGGAGGTCTAAGGTAGGGATGGGATCTAAGCGCGTCTCGGGGCAGAGACCCATACGCCTAAAACATGACGCGCACTTGTTCCGATCGGATCGGATCGGCTCGAAACTGACTTTTCGAAAAAAATAAAATAGTATGTACTTATGTGGCAGCCCGCGCAATACAACTGCTCGGCCCGGCGGAACAAGCGTAGGCAAAATTCTAGCTACAGAACACGTGCATCGATACAGTTCTGCGATTGGGCAAACATGGCCACTATCGGGGCCATGGTTGCCTCCCATGCTAACTTCTAACCTGAACTATTATGCGAAAAAAGGGGGGGGGGGGCATTAGGCACAGTGAAAACCCTCTTCCGAAAATAATTGCAAAATTGCATGCAACTTACTGAGGAGAAGAACGATTGCTACTAGAATAGAGGATGGGAGAGGAAAATTTTTACTAAAAAGGTGTTTGAAAAAGCAAAAGAGAAATACTGATTAGGATAGAGAAGGGGGCTATCTTTATTTTGCTCGCGCTGGTCATCTCTTATTCAGAATAACTGCGCGACACATCTGCGAGCCTGGGCAACGGTTACAATCAGCCTGCTATATTTGGGAGGGGGATCCGGAGGAGCAAGAAACATAAGAACACAGCGGAATCTTTCCTACCAAATCCTTCAATAAGTCCAGCGCCGTGAAGGTAAATTAGTTTTCAAAGTTTGAAGTATCCGATAGCGGTGCACTCTCGTCAACAGTATTAGATGGCTTGGAAAATATGAAGGGGTACGAGTTGAAAGCGGTCACCAAGAATAATGTCTTCCGTTATTCTTTACATAGTGTGGCAGGTTCTACTCTGTATATTTACACCCCCACTTCTCGTGCTCTATGTAACGTATTCCAAGAATCGCCAGTGACGTTCCACTTCCTTGCGACATATCTCAAGCTCACATACATCTGACGAGTAGTACAACACTCGCTCTACACCTACGAGGGCCCGCAACCAGCTCCCAGCTGTCTGCCGGCAACCCTTAACGCACGAGATAGTCCTGGCACTTTTCAAACGAGAAGAGAGTGCGCAGAAGCACAAAACCAACAGGGCGAGTCTATTCCTCTAAGCGGAGGGTGAGTTCAGGCGCCGTGTGTCTTCGCTCGAGTAAGAACTTGGTTGGCTCCTGAAAATGTACATCGACTGGAGAAAAAACGTCAGAAAGTGATGCGCGCGGACTGACCGACCGTCAAAAACAACAGACTATGTTTTCAGATTGGGAATTACAGCCACAGTTACCCTCCCCCTTACTCTTCATCCCCAGGCACCATCCCCCCCGCTCTTCCTCCACACATGGTACGCGAGGAGAATTTTCTAATCTAAAACGCATCAAAAAATTATCGTGGGAATGTTGTGTCCCTACTACAAGCAGCAGAGGTAACAAATCTACGCCGAGCGCTCAAATCCCGTGTAAAGTTCAAAGTTTTCGCCTACCTGGAGCTTTCTTCCCACTTTGAGGCCGAGAAGCCTCGAAAGCGATAAGGTCGACGTTGCCACGCGCATCAAGCGAGCCATCGCCGCTCTTAACTGGCGTGCAGTGTACTCGTGCTGCGTGTGTGTACCTGTAAGCACTATCAGCTAAGACCCATTTATTTTACTGGTGAAAGGTAGTTTTGTCTGTATCTGAAGGGTATATTTTGAGATACAGCGCTTTGAAGCCCTCGTCGTAAGTGTGTGTTCGTTTTGAGGCTCAACAAATTGGACACACACGTGTGGAAAAACGTGTATTTCAAATACTCACCAACGCAGTTCAAGCGCCAGGTAAGCGGGAGCCTTAAGCTCATAAATGACTGTTCGGTGGTCAGGATGTTTCATTCAAATTTCAGGCAATGCACTATTTTAAAAAAAAACGTAAAAAATCTGTATGCAAAAAATACGAGGGCAAATTTAACGAGGGCAAATTTAACGAGGGAATTTGTGAGCATAGAAACGAGAAAAAACGAGATAGTTACAATGTAAAAGTACCNTTAAAAAAAAACGTAAAAAATCTGTATGCAAAAAATACGAGGGCAAATTTAACGAGGGAATTTGTGAGCATAGAAACGAGAAAAAACGAGATAGTTACAATGTAAAAGTACCTTTTTACATTCAAAATACATATTATATAGTTCCGCATAACACCGTTCATAAAAACCACAACATTGTGATAATTCTAAATGCAAGACTGCGAAGGTTTCAAATGCGTCTTTGGTTTTTATAAAAGATCTTAGTTATGCAGTGCAAAAGAAAACGTTAGCACTCTGTCGCCGTGCATATTCTGTGTGCGGAATATGCTAATGACGAGTGTGGGTAAATCTAGTATGTACATGTTTCCCTGCTCTACTGGGTATCGAATTAAATAATGCACAATGATGTCTTAAGAATTAAGAAAGCTCTATTACATCACTCACCCGTATCGTAATTACGCCAACATTTGTTGGTATACTCTCGGTCGATGTCCCGAGGCAGTCCCTGAAGGAAAAGAAGTTTGAACTTAATGGGCACTTGTGAAGAAAGCACGGGTCAGTTTTGCCATGAGTATGACTATAGCCGTACGCCTGTTTGTACAATTCATTTCTAATGTCTTCAATTATTAAAATAATATATGAAAAATTAAAAATTGTGTGTGCAGAATTTACGTTGAATATGTTCGCGGCACTAAAGGACCCCAAAATTTTCTTAAAAATCTTATCTTCAAAATTTAATCGATTTTTTCGATATATATACGACTGATGACTAAATATCCGGTTATCAATAGTTTGAAAGCTTACTTTGAAATGTTAGCAGATAGCATTGTTCTGCAGAGTGTTTCCTGTTTACCAGTCAGTAAGTTCTGTACGGTTTTCTTTTTCTTTAACACGCAATAAATTTACAACACGTGAAGGAAGGTATTGTTAAATGAATGCCAGGGGGGCCGTATCTGAGTTCGTGAGGGATGGAGGGCTTAATAAAAATAAGCCAACTGAATTTGATTTTTAATTTATTCACACAGCTACTATTTACAGCATTAAATTATCTGTTTCCACTATTACTCTTTTTATTTCACAGTGAACGCAATATTTTATGTATATTTCAACTTTAATTAACGTCCTTCTTTGTGTGTTTGTTTTGTTATTGTCAATTAACTTATACTCATCATTAACACACGTTCAGCCTATCTGTTACCATCAATTGTAATGACTTTCAATCACGCATTCAGTCCAATAGTCCAGCCTGCAGTCGTACACTTCACTTCTCCGATGTTCGCAGTCGCAGGGTTTTCTCCCGCTGGTCACTTCTCTCGCCGCGCGCTTCTCTTCTCGCTAGTCGTCTATTGCTGAAACTCATTCATTCAACAACTGCCGGCTCAGAGGCCCGAGACGCTTTTTATAGTCGTTGGCCTTGACCTAGGAAGTTCGTCGCACCCCGAGTCTAGCTGAGAGACACGAGATCAGTAATCCAGAGCATTCTTCAGATGTCTCAAAGACACCGAGTACCCAACGTCGGGAGCGGTACGCATCCTGATAGACATAACAGGCACGCTTTGTAAACATTCCTTTGTCAAAAACATCTGCGTCTCCGGTTGCAACTGATAGCGCGCGCGCGTCAAAAAAATCACCCGTGCCTCGCACGCTCAGAGCGGCCGCCTGTAACAGTATTGTGCAATTAAAGTGAATGTCATTATGTATTTACGTTTTTACATCCGAAAATGCAGTATGCACGACTATTGGCCAGCGGTTGATACTACTTCCCGACTGTTGTCATCTGCCAACCCTGGCACAGACACCGCCATGCACCGGAGACCGTAATGCCTAGTAGGGCCTACTGATGCAGTTTGACTGGCGCCAACGCACTCGAAGGCGCCTCCCTCAAGGTTGACGGCGGATACGAATGCACACGTCGTGCTGGGTTGCACAAACACGTGATTCCTCCGAGAACACAATGATGCGCCATTCGTCGTGCCACTCACTTCGTGCGGGTTTGCCACAAGCAGTTTCAGGAGAGCTAATACCTAATAATTTTATCTCTCTGTTTTCAATTCATACTGATTACGAAAAAAATATTGCAAATAATAGACGAAATATAAGTGTAAATGTTTATTTAACCGAAAAAGAAGATACGATAATGTTAAAACAAGCATACAACGCTTGTGATATATTTTATTTCGGAAAAAATCAAACATGCCATACATGGGGTTGTTTTTAAAAGATTTTAATCAAAAAGTATGATTCAGTAAGTAACACACTGATTTTCACTTGCAGAATTGTTATACTGGCTAATCAAATAATGAGAAAACGACAAATTCTATAACAGATCGAACCGACTGTCGAATTAGTACAATTATNATTGATTTTCACTTGCAGAATTGTTGATTTCTGCATACTGGCTAATCAAATAATGAGAAAACGACAAATTCTATAACAGATCGAACCGACTGTCGAATTAGTACAATTATTGCATATCAATTTGTCACTTAAATATAAGTTTCATTCTGTAAAGTCTTCTTTTGTTAAAATGGCGACTACTAACGAAAAGCGATAACCTTGTAAATTTAAAACCCATTACATTTAACTTTTAAAGCATACAATCTGAATTGAATCCACCTTAAATTAGCTTTCAAACCTTACAAAATTACTTGCGTGCGCAGAATAGCTATACGAACGCATTTTGCAGAGTGGAAAATGAAGGAGGTTGATACGACTATGGCGGTACGAGTACGTCCTATATTTTGGAGGGAAGTTCGATCCTCAACATTTTTATGCATACCTAATATATTTTTGTTTATCGTCAAAATAACTGTACTTAATTTATTTCAAATAGGAATGTTGTTTATTAACCAACTATAAATTGCTAATTTTGTACTGTTTGAATAAGTGGGGTTCTTTTGTCATGAGAGAACAGTTTTCTGTCGCAGTTGTCAGTGTCGGACGTCCATAACCTTCTTTCGGTGTCTTCGCGCCGTATTTTGCAGTCACGCTGCACTAGTGAAACAATGCAGTCCACAGAAAAAGAGAGATTCCCCAAAAGGAAACATCGCAGCCTCTCATGTTTTAGGCTGTCCACGGTAAAGTGAGCACTTTTGAGGGTAGTTACTTTTCCCTTCCAGCCATAGTTTACCCTTTAATTACCTTTTTAAATAAATATTTTAATGTAAGTATTAAACACAGTGTGTTTATTCCACCACACTAGGAAGTTAACGTCGAAGGCTAAAATAAAATATATCTATTGACTATTATTCCAAATGAGAGAGCTTTCAAAGGTGCTCACTTTACCGTGGATATCCTATACTAATGCGACCAACGTCAAACCCGCTTATTTGTCAGTAAGGCTGCCGTACGCACTGACACGGTATCATTAACCACTGCTATGCAAGCGAAGGCAGACTGACCCGTAAAATATGGGATTTTGCCAGCATAGCGGGCTGTTTGCGTCACGTGACTTGCAGTTTAACTGGCCTCGGGCCAGTGCGACAAGACCAATAAGAAATTAGTTATTCAACATTAATTCTCGTATGCTGTGCGAAAATCCAAATTTAATTTCCATTTCTTCATATAATTCAGTTTTTCATCGAAGCTAAGTGTTGCTGTTCCATTTCAAAGGTTTATTTAAAGATCAATCGGTAGTTAACATTTAAAACAAATAAACTGAAATCACTCCTGAAATGAATACAACATGCATACAGGGAAACGACTTCTTTCACATGTAGGAATATTCATTAAAAAAATTAGATTGTATCCAACATGTTAAGAACAAAAGTCACTGGAAAGCGCGCGCACACATATAACTGTTTGGAATGAAACCATATTTATAAATAATGTCCCTGTGTGTTTTTCCAGTGACTTTTGTTCTTAACATGTTGGATATATATATATATATATATATATATGTGTGTGTGTGTGTGTGTGTGTGTATATATGTATAAGCACAAACAATACCCCGCGTGTTAATACCTAGGGAATCGACACTCGTCACCCACTCACAGGCAGAGTCAACATGTTGCTGTGAATTACAACTTACGGTTTGGCAATTCGCAGTAGCTAAGAACAGCAGTGACCTTCCGACAAAGGCAATAGATTAATTTTTTTAATCAATGAACAACCTTTCAAACTTTAAGGTGGCCACCTGGGTAGGCCGTTGACCGGTGTGCACAATTCCAGCAGAAAACCTTTTATTAAAAAAAATTCTAACGTGTCTGAGTGCGGTCTGCTTACGAATAGCATTTAAAAAACGTTACGCGTCTGTATACATTTTTCAGTTCCTCCGCTTCTTTCTAAAGCATAGAACAAATGGCTCAAACGGGTGTTTTCACGGTCATTTTCACGTATAAACATTACGATACAAAACATTTAAAAAAGTTTAAGGACGTGCAATAAATATTTATTTTTATTTTTGCGTCATAAAATGGTAGGATTTCCACTGAAAGACTAATAGAGCCGCGTTATCGACGGCAGGACTGCACGCCAGTTCAGTGCTTTGAGCGTAGCGGCGATGAGAGAGTTGATGCGCATGCCTCGGTCGCCCTTAGCGCTCCCACGCTTTTAGGCCCCAGACGTGCAAAATTCCTTCAACAGGGCGACCACCACCTCTCTTCACCACGGCGCACGCAAGGAAAAAAACACATANACCACGGCGCACGCAAGGAAAAAAACACATACAAATTATTTATATGTAAATATATAAAAATAATTTAAATGTGGGAGTTAGAAGTAAGCGCAGCATGTATGTATATATGTATGTAAGTGTCAAAGAAAACAATAGATATGTCATTGTTACATATATATTTAACATTGATAAACCATTGTACAAAGGAAAGTACGCATGACATAGGTACATATTTACAATGCAGGGTCGTCACCAGTACCAACCTCTTCGTTTACATGGTCAAAAGCAACATCGTCCGCCTCATCCGTTGTTGTTTGTCTATGCAACCAATTTGGAAGATCTAACATAGAAGTAACTTCTGTTGGAAATGGCTTCCGTTGTCTGTGGCTTACTTTTCGTTTTCCCGACACCACAGGATCTGAAGGCACAAACATCCAATGTAGAATATCCCTATTTGTGTTTATACGAGACGTTTTTATAGCATTAAATAAGCGTACGTTTTTATATAGCTTATGGCTCGCTTCCAAAATATCCTCTGACAAATGGCAAGNTTTATAGCATTAAATAAGCGTACGTTTTTATATAGCTTATGGCTCGCTTCCAAAATATCCTCTGACAAATGGCAAGAACTTGATTATTGTACTGCCAGGTATCAACAGTTTGTGTACTGTAGCACTCATTTTGTACCAGCCATAAATGTCTACTAGCAGTTTTGATGTATTCAAACAGCAATCTTGGAACTGTTGTACCATTATATAGTGACCACTACTAGATAGTGTGCACAGAATATGCGAAAACCTTTGTATTGTCCTACTGTCCAATCCAGTCATGTCAGCGACTTTATCTGGGCTGTCCAAAATTGCGGTATTTCCATCATTACTATTGCCGTCCCCTTGCTTNGAGTCATGTCAGCGACTTTATCTGGGCTGTCCAAAATTGCGGTATTTCCATCATTACTATTGCCGTCCCCTTGCTTGGGCTGATCAACAACAAGACCCATCTCTTAATAGAATTTTGTCGCGTGACAGTTTTGAGGATTATAGCACGCCTTTGGCTCACATCCCTCACCCCCTTACCCCACCCCCTTCAACCTTTAGCGCACTTTGCTGTCGCCTTCGAATAGGCACGTGGCATGGAAAATCTCCAGACACGTGGAGCTGAAGCGGAGGCCT
>NQII01005228.1:31876-51803 GCA_002778355.1 Clitarchus hookeri | reverse complement strand
AAAACTATAAGATACAATATACCAGTACTTCTAATTACAACAGTGATAATCTACCTAATTTACAAAACCCGCAACCCCCCCCCCACGCACCTAATAGTCGGGGCCTGGGGGACATTAACTTTGACCGTATAAGCCGCCTTGTCTTTTACAGTGGGGCTTACATACGTCAATTTGTTGGTTATAATATCTTTCCGTGCTTTTTTAGAGGCCTTCGCGTCTTTTCTCCTTGCATGCCACTGCTTTATGTATAGTTTATATGCAATCTGCAGAAGATACTCGAAAGATCGCACGTACGCATGAAGAACCGAAATCCTATGTTGATAGGCATCGATGTTACATGATCTTTAAACTAAATTATCCAGGTTATTGAAGTATTTTGTTGTGACTGCAGATTTTACAAGCTTGTGTTGATTTTGTTTCCGTCAAAACGTTCACGGTTTTGCCATTTAGCTTAGTACATAGAAGTACACATGTAAAGTGCAGTTACTTCGTATCAGATGTCCGACAAATGTTGGTTGGGTGAAGTTCACGCCTCTACACTAGCAAATTCCTGCTTCATTTTCTCTCCAGTGTCTTTTTTTTCAGTCTGAAGCTTATGGGCCGACAATATTTTATAATGGACGTACTGGGATTGCGCCATAAAATCATTTTCGCACCTCGTTCAGTACATGGCATTTCCAAAGAAACCATTGCACACAGTATAACCTTGGAATCTCCGTATTTGTAGTTGTTGCAGAGATGTTGCTTGTATATACTATGCCCACCACTTCCATCCAAGCCCCATTTATAATACATGTCGATTGTGTCTATATTTTCGGGTAGGCGCTGCCCCAGAATGTCGGACTGCACTTCATACAAATGTGATGAAGCAATTATTGTAATGGGCAATAGGCTTCATTTTCATTTATAACTATACCTCCTGGATAACATTGTATCTTTGCCTTTGAAACAACATTGTATGGCGGATATAAGTTTCCACCTCTGATCTTGGCACCACTCTGAATATTTAAATAATCTTCCTTCTGAATCAACGATAAATGCAAGGGCTTCTTCTGGAGTGTAAGGTGTGATTGTTGGGAGCGACTTGTGTGCTTCCTTCATTCTCTTCAAACTCCGTGGATATGATTGTGTTGCAAGCCTGATGACATCAGCAGACATCCATTTACCGCTCTTGATTAGACACTTATATGTGGCAAAGGCCAATTTTCCATGTTCTATTCCAGACACGAGAAGGCTGACGTGGCGATCATTCGTTCGTTCACAACCTTCTGCAAACATTCGTTTAGGCCTGCCTCGTTTGTTTGTCACATTTTCAGCTGAACATGGAGTGCTCGGCAATATAGATGGCAGTAACAATTTAAAGTCAAGCCATTGAGCATTATTTTTGACAATATTTTTGTAAATTTGTCGACTGACTTTCCATTTCCTAATCACTTTTGACACACAGCTTTTCAATGTCACATTTAAGTTACGTCTTTTGTCTTCAGCCAGTTCGCGTACATTATATTTGTCCATAAGGTACTCACGAAGTCTTTCAGTACACTTTGAATTACACATGCTGTAGAACTTAATGTATTTTAACACTGCGAACAGTTCCTTTTTCGATGTCACCTGAACACCGTCCGAATAGCTACCTGTGAACAATAGGGTTTATTTCAGAAATTGATTCATAGTGATAGCAAGATTTTTTCTGACACATTCGTGAGTAATAACACTTTTATATTTACAAGGAAAGAGAGCGGCACTACGTGGTACTTTTATTGTGTACATGTATGTAGTGATACACGAAGGCCTACATATAATCTTACATAACGGTGAGTGGTTNCAATAGGGTTTATTTCAGAAATTGATTCATAGTGATAGCAAGATTTTTTCTGACACATTCGTGAGTAATAACACTTGTATATTTACAAGGAAACACAGCGGCACTACTTGGTACTTTTATTGTGTACATGTATGTAGTGATACACGAAGGCCTACATATAATCTTACATAACGGTGAGTGGTTTTAGTAGTGATGTTCTTACAACTGCCTTAAAATGAACGTATTTATCTGTGGCTAGAGGCTCCATGTGCACAGGATGCCACTGATCAGGTTTATCACACCACATTCACGTCCGTACTCGTTACCTACTTTCGCATGACTTGACACGTCGCGCTTCGTTTCGCCTCGCGTCGGCCGACTTCGGTACCTTTCGGCTTCGTTTCGTTGTGTGCTTCTGAGGCATGCATTATCAATGAACGTTTTTCAGTGCCGTTCCGATTAACTGGCAAAACTTTTGTTTTTGTTTTTTGTCCACCTAAATGTGTGTTTTTTTCCTTTTGTGCGGTAGTATCTCAGTTTCGCTCAGGTGCTGAAGCTATGACAGCTGTGCTCAAGATTAACAACGACAGTTAAGTACGGTAAACAGGATGCCCGAAAAGTATTTCCCTGATTACAAACTTTATTTATATCCGTTATATGTAAGATAGAGATGTAAAACTGGTACCAAAATATAAAAAAAAAAATAAGCAAGGTTTTTGTTGCTTTACTAACACGGCTACAGTGTAACATTTGCAGTTTCCAGGAAACCAGACATGTTGACAAATCAGGAAAAAGCTCAGTGTGTCATCNCGGCTACAGTGTAACATTTGCAGTTTCCAGGAAACCAGACATGTTGACAAATCAGGAAAAAGCTCAGTGTGTCATCTGGTAGCACGAGACCCAGTCACCAAATACAGTGCAGAGGAACTTTCAGACAACGTATGGAAATATGCCGCCCGATGTAAATAGCATTAAGTCGTGGTATGATAAGTTCAAGAACAAAAGATCTGTTGCTGACTTTCCGAGAACTGGCTGACCATCAACTTCAGCTGAAACGGTGGAAGCAGTGAAACAGTCTTTTGTGCAAAGTCCCAAGAAATCAGTGCATAGGGCCTCCGTTGAATTGCAGATGCCAAAAAGTTATCTTCGTGATATCTTATACAAACGTTTATTGTTTCGTACATACAAAGTGCAAATTTTTAATGCAATGTTGCCCAATGATGCGATACCTCGCTATGACTGCAGTCGAAATGTTATCACATATTGAGAGCTATAATGGCAATCTCAAACGTGTTACTTTTTCTGATGAGGTGACCTATTTTGTCAGTGGTGTATCGAACCGGCATAACGTGCGTATCTGGGGTTCAGAGCCCCCTGGTGAGGTGTCAGAGTGTACCAGTGTCAGTCCAAAAGTGAGTTATTGGTGCGCGCTTTTAAATGACAAAATTATCGGACCATTATTTTTCGCTGAGGGCACCATCACATCTTGGACATGTTGCAATTGCTTGCTGTTCCTCAGTTCCTTGAGTATCAACCAGATGTAATTTTACAAGACAGTGCACCGCCTCATTGGGGCTTGGAGACTTACTGATGNAGTTCCTTGAGTATCAACCAGATGTAATTTTACAAGACAGTGCACCGCCTCATTGGGGCTTGGAGACTTACTGATGCGTTGTCTTGTTGGATCAAAAATATTGGTTACTTTGCCAACATTTTGCCATCGGTTTCACATCTCTCTCTTACATATGGCGGAAATAAATATAATTTGTTGTCAGGGAAAAACTTTTCGGATATCCTGCATTTTATAACATGTCCAAGTCTTGAGCTCCTTTTGCTATCAACAACTGTATGTCAATCATTAATTTCAATAAGTGAAATGCTGTAGACAACTGTGTAAGTTGCTAACAACAAACGAATCAGCATAGTGCACTGGGAATCAGCGCCCGGGGCATTGGAATCGACAGTAAAGCTATATAAATTATTATTAAATGGATGAAGTATTTTAACTGAAATAATAGTGTGGTTTTCGGTGACTCCAAGCAGCATTTTCACCGCGGTTTTCGGAGAAACTTCACTGAACTGGAGCAATTCCCACTGCTGGGACGTTAACACTCAATTATAATAATCTGTCCCTAACCATGTACTCACAAATGTCAATAATTAATTGGAAATCATTTCACCGAAAATGTTCTACTGGACATTCATAGTAATATAAAAAGTTACTCTATGGGTAAGGGGAAAGGAGCACTTGCCATACCAGGACATATGTTGCTATATTAAAATGATTGGAGGAAAACTGAATACTTATTTTTATATTAAGGAATTTTTAATTCGAAAATAAGTTATTATGATGTCATCCACAGCGAAAATTTCGGAAAATCGACTATATATTGTTGCATGTCGCTGCTCGGTGTTTCCTTCGCGTGGGGAGGCGCCGAGAGCTGGAGGTCAAGTTTGTAACTTTAGACGAAACGACTGGCCTATCATAAAGAACGCCGGCGCACACGCCGATAAACTTATCGCAGCTCGCGCCTCGCTCACCCTGAGAAGCTCATATTTCTCCATTTATCACGCAGGAATGTCGTTATCGTCATTGCCTTTCCCATACCAACTTGGCTTGCCGCGAACGTTCTAGAAGGCACCTAACTCAAGTATAAATGCCACGTGCGAGTGTCTGAAGGAGGATTAAAAGCCGAGAGCTTGACGTCTCGTGCAACAAGCGACAGTTGAACAATTCCGGAGCGGAGAGGGATGACTGCAGCGATCTGTGAGAGTGCGTCGGCGAGCTTGTGTGCAGTGAAGAGTGGGACTGATCTGCGGGACTATGGACTGGATGCGTGAATGAAAAGACGTTCGGGACGATGGAAATAGACAGTTTTAACTAAACGTGCGGAAATAATTGGAGCAGTTTAAGGGGCATTAGCAAGAGTAAAGATTGTGATAAAGACTTTAATTGAAATGGAGATAGTAATTAAATATTGCGTTCAATAAGAATAATACGAGCTAATAGGACGCTCAGACTGGTATATAACAGATGTTTGACTGTTTTTACCATTGAGAATAAATATAATTACTGAATTTAGTTATTTCATATTTATTAAGACCTCCATCCCTCAAGAACTAGGATACGCCCCTCGGGCTTTCATACAACAATATTATTTATAAGGTGCAATAAATAGCCTTTATAATTTATTCGAAACTTACGAGGTTGCTTTTTTCTCTCTTTCAATACATTTTCCAAACAGATTAAAACACTGCCCTTGGAGGTGACTTTGGCTCAAGGTTTAGGTAAGCCTATTTACTGTTTTAACTGCTAGAAAAAATGTGCTTAATTATTTTTCGTAGGTTAGTTATCAGAGAGCAGCAAACAAACATGCATGTTAATGTTTAATAATTAAAAATGAAAATACTACTTACTAATATTTGGGCCAAAGTCACCATCAAGAACGGTCATGAAAAATCTATCTTGTAAACATCTTTGATGAGTTTTGTTGAACAACATAATCCTGCCAACATCATTAAAAATGGCGGCTGTTCAAATAATGAAAGACCTCCAGTCCCAACTGTTCGGTTTTCACAATAACACATGTTTTCTATTCAAGAAACGGAGGTCAAAAATGAAATACTAAATGTTTTGCTTAAGGAAGACCTCGTTTCAGGTTCCACTGNAAATGTTTTGCTTAATGTTTACAGATATGTAGTTTTCAAGAATACGCGCAAACAACAGCGGAGAAAATTCGCTTACTGCTGCGATGCCAGATATCGCAAGACAAAGAAGGAAGACCTCGTTTCAGGTTCCACTGTTATTTTACATCGTACGCTTGTCGTCTCCGTTTCCAGTTTCTTGATATNAGATGTTTTGCTTAAGGAAGACCTCGTTTCAGGTTCCACTGTTATTTTACATCGTACGCTTGTCGTCTCCGTTTCCAGTTTCTTGATATCAAAAGGAATTGGCCTCAGGATAAATGCGAGAGCGGACCGCCCAGTAGGTCGCCTGCCAGTCCACACCACGGCCATTTGCCGCTCCACGCACCCGAGTCTGGGCGGGCGAGGCGATGACTCACGACGGCTGCCGCCGAGCGATAAGAGGCCCCGCCGACTCCGGATCAGGAAGGAGGCATTGAGATTTCCAGCCCTCAACAGTACAGCCCCCCCTCCCCCCGCCTTCCTCCAACCTTTACTTCTTAATCAAAATTTCGGAAGAGCGAAGAAACCTCGGGCCAGCATCTGGAAGGCCATAATATCACAGCGCGAACTAGCATGCGAGCCTCGAGTGCGTGCAAGAAGTGTCGGTTACCGCGCTGTATGACGCCGAGCGGAAGTGTGTGTGTGTGTGTGTGAGTGATGACTATAGAGGAGGACGCGACTTGTTACGCTCGATTCGGCTCGGCTACGAACGGACCTTTCGGCAGAAGTAAAAATGCATGTTTTTAGACGGCAACCCGCGCACTGCGACTCGGCCCGGCGCCCCGCGGCTGCTTCCGCGACCTAGAGGGGGCCGCGGTGGTGTGGTGGTTAGTCTACTCGCCCCCCAACCAAGGCGAACCGGGTTCGATTCCCGGTGCGGTCACTCCCGGATTTTCGCATGTGGGAATCGTGCCGGACGACGCCGCTACTCGGCGGGCTTTCTCGGGGATCTCCTGTTTACCTCGCCCTTTCATTCCGCCGCTGCTCCATATTCACCTAGTTTCACCCTCATCGGCTCTCAAGATCTCGATGCTGCTCATATCTCTTCACTTCACTTTGCTTACCTAGAAATGCTCCCAGATTGGCAATGGAGACAAACGCCAGAAACTGCGAAGGTGTGAAAAATCAAGTGAATGATTGATTATTGTGCTGATCAGAGCAATATTAACTGTTTTTGCTTACGAAGACGAGTTAATTATTGTCATTAGTAGTAAGACAAAGTAAGCGGATCGTTTTACCTTACCAGTGATAGCTGTATTTTGTTANAGTTAATTATTGTCATTAGTAGTAAGACAAAGTAAGCGGATCGTTTTACCTTACCAGTGATAGCTGTATTTTGTTACATAGTGTAAAATACACTAGGAAATTAAAATATTAAAATTAATAATAACAATTTTATTAACAGTTTTGGCACGTCTTAAGATTTTTGCAATATCTCAAGTTTCCCGAACATGGACCCCAGATAACATAATTGTCCGAAGTATGTTAGATATATCAGTACACACAGTTTTACGAAAGTATTTTGAATAAAAAGTTGCACACTATAAATANAGTTAATTATTGTCATTAGTAGTAAGACAAAGTAAGCGGATCGTTTTACCTTACCAGTGATAGCTGTATTTTGTTAAATAGTGTAAAATACACTAGGAAATTAAAATATTAAAATTAATAATAACAATTTTATTAACAGTTTTGGCACGTCTTAAGATTTTTGCAATATCTCAAGTTTCCCGAACATGGACCCCAGATAACATAATTGCCCGAAGTATGTTAGATATATCAGTACACACAGTTTTACGAAAGTATTTTGAATAAAAAGTTGCACACTATAAATAATTTCACAACCGACCTATATCTTTGTCTCTTAGGTGGCAGATTTCCACCCTTTTCCCATGTACTCCCTGGACCGGTTTTGGAACCTGATCACTTAAACACAGACACAAAAAAACCCTATGATTAAGATCAAATTTCCGATACTCTATTCTCACTAACGGATTGGAAGGCAGTCCATCTTAGGCAAGAAATTACGACCAAATGCTATACAAACCCAAAGAACCACAATTTCTTGAAGTACACACTTCACATTAATGGAATTATCTGTAATAACTGATAGTTATGTTTGATTTTGTCTTGTTTAAGACCATGTTCAACATTGCGGCTTACATATTTTTGTCACTAAAGCCTAGAGAAAAACTAGTTGTAGTGTAGAAAACATCATTATTAATTAACAGATGACAGTGTGTATCTGACCGCCCATAACATTAAATAAAAGTGTGTGCTTAAATATTTTTTACCACTGATTGTTTCTGGAGTCTACGGAAATCTGTACAAAAAAGGATCAATCGATACGCAGTGGTAAGGATGCTTACAAACTGTACCCAACAGTTCGAAATATTCCCNATGTACAAAAAAGGATCAATCGATACGCAGTGGTAAGGATGCTTACAAACTGTACCCAACAGTTCGAAATATTCCCTTCAGAAAATAATTCAAATTAATGAGAGGCGCACGTCAATTGAATAAATAGAATGTAGCAGAAATGTGTCTAGGTTTATATAATAAAAAAATTTAAAAAAATTAAATAAACACATTTTAGTGTTTCGAATGATCTTGAGAAATCATTATTGACTGCAGTCACTTGCCATGACATGCACTTGTAGGCTTTCGATGTTCAGCAAAATGTATTTACGAACTCATCAGAAAATCTAATATATTACAAATAGTTTTTAATATGTTAGCACTGTAATGTAACACATATCTCCCCAAGCTTTCCCATTATTTCAACATGATTCCAGTTTTCAACGTATATTCATTTACAACTCATACTTATAAAACATATTAAGAATCCCGATTTATAATTCTTACGTTCTATTATTTTTAAATAGTTGATTTTAAAAAGTGCAAAAAGAAAAATATAACCCGTTCAAAAATATTCTTGAAGACATATTTTTTAAAAGTCACAGTTTTTTTCTTTCGAAACATACTCTTTATGCAGCCGCTCCGCTTCCCTTCACCCCCCCCCCTGGGTGCACGAAGCGCAGTGCTCCACGGGCATCGCCGGTAACCGGATAAGCACGCGCAGAGTTAGAAACGGGTCGACGCATAACACTGACGCGTGTCGCGATAAGACTACCGGGACTGATGCCGCTCCACTCCTTGGAAAATTGAATCTCATGGGTTAATTACTACCCGAATTTTCTGATCATCCCCCTCAGCTCAACTTGGGGTGCGAAGAACCCTACGGGGCAGGTCAACTGAGCTATATAAGCCGCGATGTGCCTGTGTGTCGAGGGTCGTGGACGGCCATTGGCGTCAGGCGTGTGGTACCATCGGAATGACGAGCAACGACGCTGTGACCAGCAAATGAAGAAGGCCTTCACCGGGAGAGCAGAGAGAAAAAGTGACAGGCTGGACTGTAGGAAAGTGGGAATTGATGGGTGAGTGGCAGACATTTAGAATGATGGCAATATACAGTTTTGATCGTATATGTGTAAATAATAAGTGAGGATTAAGGGTCTGTAGCTGGTATAAGGGCAGTGGTAAAGACTTTAATTGTAACTGATATTGCCATTAAAAATTTCGATCACTGATAAGGATAACCAATGTTAATAGTTGAGATAACTAGTTTAATGTTGTTAATAATACCTTTGTGTATTTTTATAACATTGTAAATAAAATTAGAAATTAAATTTAGCCCTTTTGTTTTTATTAGGATCTCCATCTCTCACGAACTCTGTTAAGCCCATGACGACTTGTAACAATACACAAAGTTTTATAAATCTCGTGGGGAGGCAAGCCAATTTTTAATATGCAGAACTGTAAGATAAGGGGCTGTTTGCGTTCAACCGACGAGCACAAGTAGACTTTTCCTGCGCGATGACTGACGAATCCTCTTACTGCGGAGTTGTCACTGTCGAAGTACTATGTTAAATTCTTCGGGACACGGGACATTCATGGAATATAAAATCACTTGCAATAATCGCGGCAAAAATGTGAATGGCTGGAAGGAAAATACATGCATGAGTTTAAATACTTACGTTTTATTTTGATAAATGTATCTGGAAATGATGATAATGTGAATTTATAGTTTTAAACCTATCATGTCTCGTGCAGTCGCAGCTTTACAACGAGACACATTTGAGGGGCGTTGTACATTGTATTCTTCGACAAAATGTTTTTCCATGCCTCTGTTAGGAATCTGTATTTAATACCGTACATTGCGATGGCAGTTACATTCGTGAAATATGATTATACCATGTTTCACTGAATGCTCTCATGCTGAGTNTACCGTACATTGCGATGGCAGTTACATTCGTGAAATATGATTATACCATGTTTCACTGAATGCTCTCATGCTGAGTAAACTTCCGGTCTACAATTCCAAATAACGGCCGTATTGGCCATCACGAACCAGTCCAATACCGACAATGACACATACTCAAACCTTACTAATAAAACTGTTTTTAACGTATGTCATTTAAACACCAATTATTATTATTCTAAAACCCAGTACTCTTACAACAGGACTACCAAACATGTGAATCATCAATACTGATGTCATTGAAATATGCGTGTCCCTCCACGTTTTACGTCATCCTTCCATCTGTAGAAAAAATGCTTGTATTTTCATCATTATACTCCGTGTGGTTGCAAGCCACTTTGGATAGGCTTGCGCTGATGAAACCGCTCTCTTTATACCATAAAGGAATATAATCACGTGCCGCAAAAGACGGTGGAAAAAAGGGTGAGGGGGCCTGAGCTTCACCCATGTCATAAATATGCTAAGCCGAAATCACAGCTGTCTGCAACCGGCGGACTCTCATCGCCATGCCTACTACCATGGAGTAAATGGTTACACGTCGGCACACGACGCACGGGGTTCCTGGTTTCAAACACCGTCTAAAACATGGACAGGTGTCGTATTAAGGAATGAGTTAGGTTTAGTTTACTATTGTTACAGATCGCCAGGGGGGTATCAGG
Organism: Clitarchus hookeri; assembly: GCA_002778355.1. Taxonomy (NCBI): domain Eukaryota; kingdom Metazoa; phylum Arthropoda; class Insecta; order Phasmatodea; family Phasmatidae; genus Clitarchus; species Clitarchus hookeri. Next base: position 41,332 of record NQII01005228.1, on the reverse strand, counting down.
GTTCGTTAGGGATAGAGGTCTTAATGAAGATAAAATAAATTAATTAAATTTCTTGAATTATTTATAATGTTATAAAAAAACACACAGGTATAATATACGCCACTTATTATCCTATCAGTGATCGCAATATTTAATGGCAAATTTGTCTTTGCCACTGTCTTTATACTAGCTACGGTCACTTAGTCCTCACTTATTATTTACACATATACGATCAAAATGTCTATGCTTTCATTCGAAATGTTTGCCACTCACGCTTCAATTCCCACTTTCCCACAGTCGAGCCGGTCACTCTTTCTCTCTGCTCTCCCGGCGCCCGCAGACTGGGCCTTCACTTGCTCGCGAAAGGCCGTCCACGACTCCAGACCCTCGACACAGAGGCACGCCGCGGCTTACATAGCTGAAGCGACTCAGCACAGAAGGTTCTTCACCCCACGAGTCTTGCTGAGGGGGGAGGGGGGGCGATGACCAGAAAATTCGCGCAACGACTACCCAAAATATTCAATCCAAAGGACGGAAGTGGCACGAGTCCCAATAGCCTTATCGCCGCATGCGTTCGGCCGACCTCCCGTAACGCAGTCGGTTGGTGCGCCGCCGGTCTGGGGCGCGGGAGGTTCTAGGTTCGAATCCCACGTAAGGCATGTGTGTGTTAGGTCATAAGTTAGTTTGTAAGCCACCCCCTGATAAGCCAACAGGCATAACACCGGGGGGGTTAATAAGCCCTTTCCAATCAAATCCAAGTCGCATGTGTTCAATGTGTTCCGCGGCAGCCCGTTTTAAATCTCTGCCTTCCCTTCTCCAGTTACCGGTGATATCAACGCGTCAAAAAAGGAGGAAGGGGGGAGGCAAGCGGCCGTATGTAACAATATTAGTAGGCTCACCTCCACACCCCTCCCCCTTTTTTTTTACCTTGNGGGGAGGCAAGCGGCCGTATGTAACAATATTAGTAGGCTCACCTCCACACCCCTCCCCCTTTTTTTTACCTTGGGTTTGTTTGGCTAAAATACATAAAATCAGATCTTGAATATTAATCATATAACTGCAAAACTTAGTGCGTAACATTATTCTCCAGGATAGTACTCGAAAGATAGTTAATCCCTCCTCTTGATACCACTAAATAAATATGGTGCTGGTATTAAAGGAGGTGAAAATACATTCTAAAAGGAGTGCATCACGTCACTTGGCATACAACTCAAAAATTCCCAGATACGTCTTAATTATCACTGTCCAATTTGTTCAGATTATTGCATCCAGTACATGTTATGAATGAATATAATCTCTTACGAACATAGGAAAATAACTTTAACAATGCCGGATTTGAAATCAGGAATGAATGGAAAGGAAAGGGTAAACACAATAATTTTNATAGGAAAATAACTTTAACAATGCCGGATTTGAAATCAGGAATGAATGGAAAGGAAAGGGTAAACACAATAATTTTTATACTTCGATATTTTTTAAAAAAAATTTCCTTGTTCGCGTGGGTGAACAGCTCTGCCGGCATCAGCAAAGCAATTTTAATAAAATACTTGGGGCTACAAAATCTACAAAAAAATCCGAATAATAATTATTAGTTTAATATGATTAAATAAAGCGTGACCAAATAGTACCTCCTCCACTATTTTAATTTTAGTAGACTACACGAACTGAACCAAACTCAGNATAGGAAAATAACTTTAACAATGCCGGATTTGAAATCAGGAATGAATGGAAAGGAAAGGGTAAACACAATAATTTTAATACTTCGATATTTTTTAAAAAAAATTTCCTTGTTCGCGTGGGTGAACAGCTCTGCCGGCATCAGCAAAGCAATTTTAATAAAATACTTGGGGCTACAAAATCTACAAAAAAATCCGAATAATAATTATTAGTTTAATATGATCAAATAAAGCGTGACCAAATAGTACCTCCTCCACTATTTTAATTTTAGTAGACTACACGAACTGAACCAAACTCAGGTATTTGTTGCTGATGAGACAGTTAACATGTGCATACCGCTAATTTAAGTCTGTGAATCTAAAAAAAGAAAACAAATCTATAAGCCATCGCCAAAACGTAGAATCCTGGAGAAAAAAAAACTAAGACTAACATTACGTAGTCTAATCAGTGGAAATTTCGTACCACTCGAGTTTTGTGACCAAAACACTGACTTTCACCATCATGGAAATTTCTGGTGGGAAATAGGGGAGGTGAAGGACGCGCAAAAGAATCATATTTAACGCCCGTTGATGTGTAAACAGGTCTTTCAGGGTAATGAGGCTTGATGTAAGTACTGTAACTGTTCTTGTTTTAAGAATCTTAATTGTGTCCCGATCGGTTTGCACTTCTGCCCCAGTTATATATAATAGAAGTACTGAAGCATACCACTAGTGCTCATTCATTCAAAAAATAAGTGGACATGATATTATCGGCTATGTTTACTTGGCATTCGTGGAAAAAAATTCATTCTTAAGACTTGGTTCTGGGGTCAGGCGGCTTCATTTATTAGTGTTTATCGTGTTAAATATTTCACTTGCAGTTTCACGATAAGCTTAAAGAAAGCTGTACTTTAAATGAAGAATTGCAAAATGAATATCGGTTTAAAAACCTGTATATAAGGTGACAAGTTTAGTGTTTGCAATACTTTTCTCCTACAAACTTGATGATTAACAATCACAATAATTTCTAAGATAATTTTCCGAAATAATAATGCGCATGGAGGAATCGCCCAAGAGGTTACCACCGACACACGGTAAGTGTCGGTGGAGCCCATAGACGTCATAAGGTCGACGTGAAATGAAAAGGAAGCAGCGGCAGAATGCAAGGAGCGAGGGAAACAGGAGCGCCCCGAGAAAATCCGCGAGCCAATGGCAACGCCCGCCACGTTTACGTGCGAAAATGCGGGAGTGACCCCGCCGGGGATGGAACCCGGCTCCCCAGTGCGCCAGGCAGCGGCAGCGGCTTCGCGTTCTCTTCAAGCTTACACTCTGTGATTGTGCTTATTTGTTCTGGTATAAGTAAGGCTTACTCACACGGAATTTCGGTCGTCTCAATGCCATATTTTGCCGAAACGTATTTCTGTGTTTTACAATGTTTCGGTCTAACTTTCGACACGTGACGTATAAGTATTTTTTAAGCATATTTCCCTATAAAAATAATGTAAAACAATGTAATGCATTGATCGGAAAATATTTTCGTATTCTGCTCAATCGTGGGGTTGGCTGGAAGAAAGGCCTTTCTTCCGGCCTAAAGATAGCACACACAAAATCTGGTATAGATAGTCAGATTCTTCAACAAGTTGTGCATTTTTTCTGCGTTGATATTAATATTGAATCTAGCTGTTTATTGCAAATACTAGTTATGACTTCAGTGTGTCTAGTTACTGTTCAGAGATATTGTCGTCCTTTAAGAGAAAGGTATAATATGATTAATGTTTTTATTGCAAACAACTCAAGTCCCCAAAACCTTTACCTGCCATTATCTCAGAAAGCGATTTTCTTACAAAGGCCTTTCGTCCAGCCATCTCATCAATTTTTCTTTAATTTTTTTAATGGACTTGGGTCGTAACACGTCTTATTTTAAAACAATAATATACAAATGTGCAAATTTTACAGTTATACAAACCGATGCTGTGCATTGTAATATTTTTTGTATCATTACAAATAAAAGCAATTTCACGAAACCTTAGTAAAGAAGGTGTAAAACAAATGTTGAATTTTAGCACTCACGTGTTGTAGAAATACCGATTATTATAAACATTTAGCTACATAAAAAATGTACATTTTCTAAAATAATGTGTTAGAAATATACAATATGTCAGCTGTAGAGTTACAATAAAATGTCTGGTATAGTCTATTCGTGGTTTCTTCCATATTTTGAACCTAACCTTTGAAAAATCACCCCATTTATGAAGTGTTTGGTTCTTTCCTAAATAGCCACCTATCACAAGCGTTTAATGCTTCTGTTAAAATAAAAATACTTAATTTTTTGTTAAATTACATTATTACATATGTTATCTATACATTTTAATATTACAACTACAGTTGATATTAATAAAAACAGAGGGGGAAATATGTGTGTTGGTAACGCCTAGTAAGAAATAGTTCTTATGCAAACAATTACTACACTGAGTGCGCACGAATGCAGTGCGTTGGCGCTTTGGTGTAATTTTCTAGACATAGTTAAGCTTTGTTTATACAGGAGGCGGAGAAATAGCCTGTAAGTAAAACTTTAACAGGGTTTCAGAAAAAGTTTGAAGTAACTTTGAATGAACTATACTTTCTGAGACTTCGATAAACACTTCAGCTTGAACCAAACTTTGTGTTGGAATAGCTTTCTAAAATCTGTACGAATCAAAATTTTAAATTAAAATTTTCAGATTTACGCAAAAAATGATGGATGTTATTTCTCAAGTGGTTTGCATGAGGCGGGGGAATGGAACAAGCTTGAACTTAAGCATGGCCGCAGAAAAGTTGGTAGTAACCGTGAATGGCCTATAACTAGTTTGCGAATAATTGTTCGTAACGAGCAGAGAAATTTTTTATTGTATGTGAGTAGGGTCAGGGCCTTTGCATTGTCTCTAGACGTCGGTAGAGCTGTCAGGGATAAGGGCAGGGAGGGAACACGATACACGGCGGGGCTCCACAGAGATCGCAGGATTCAAGAGGTGTTTAAGTTTTCAACAAACACGCCTTCACTCAGGAGAGTCGCACGAGACGAGCCACCTGTTGCCGGAGCTCACCCACAGCCGCCGCGCCGACGACGACATGGAGATTCGCCTCTAGAGGGAAGGAGGAGTGGCGCGGAAAAAAAAGGCGACGACAGACCGGGATGGTAAAGGGAGCTGGAGAAAAACATCTATCTGTCCTGCGCGGGTTCCTGGTGTGGAACAGGCGAGGAAGAGGCAGCAAAAAAAAACCCCTCTCCGCGAATAAAGCGACACGGTTCAGGGGCTCGAACAGACTGACAAAGTGGCCAACAACTGCGCTGCCCGCTGGCTCGCCGGGGAAAAAAAACCCAAACACACATCAACACCTCCTGCACTTCTGCTCCAAGGCCGAGTAACAAACGCCGCCGTGAGCTACTGGTACAAGATAGGATTTTGCTGCAGATTGCATTCTCATTGCAAAACGTGTCGATCTATGATCGGCTAATAGAATCATGAGCTGCGTGCAGTGGCGAAACCAAGACTCCATCTTAGGAGATGGCAAGCCTTGGGTGCCACTCTGAAAGAGTTAGCAGCCCTGAGATATTATTTTGTTTAATTTTTTTTTTTGCGTTGTTACACGTATCTCAGTTAATGCTTGTTCTAGGAATACGACGTTTTGTCAAAAAAAAAACTTTACAATCAATCTCGTAGTTTTGTTACCTTTAATACATACTGCAAATTGAAAAAAAAATCGTAAAAAATGTTAACACAAAAACGCATTTTATAGCTAACTTGTGCCATTTCCTTACGAGGTAGGACACAAGTACAACCATACGGACGTAGTTTAATCTGTAGGCTTACATTGTTAGAACACTCCACCCTTTTGCACGTAGGAGCGATGAAGTGCTAGGCATGCGTGGTAATGTCGCCCCTACCGCCACTTTGCTTCTGTGCCTTGAACGCGCTAAAAAGCTCCCGTGCCCATGTACTATTAACATATTTCTGCTTCTCTCATAGTTTTTGTTTTGGCGCGATCAAAACCTAAATTACAGGTTGCATAAAATATGGAGACATGGCTACTACTCAAAAGCTTTACAGTTTTACAGATACATTTTAACTATCTTTCAACAGTAGTTACTGCAAAATTCTAATTTAAAATACGTATTTAAGTCACGTATTAAGTAGGCGAAACAGTGCGAAGACATGCATGAGATATTGTATACAATATATCAACTCATCTCGAAACGAAAACAGTTTGGGTACCCATTTACTCACATTCTGAGGCCCTTTCCAAAAATTAGGGAGGGGCAGANCTTCCCCGTCCCACTGAGACTGCGTGGAGTCGCAAATCGCCGAGACACCTGGAGTTTCCCGAGGAAATCTAAGTAATGATGCAAATAGTACGCAAGCTTTAACCACGTGTATGTGCAGCACAGATCGCCACCTCACTTCACTCCTATTGGTGTCTAAGATCCCGGCTAGGTAGCACCTCCCATATTTCAAATACCACACACTGACTGACATACTCCAATAAGGTTGGCAGCGAATTACGGGAAAGTGGTTTCATGGCTAAGGGTGCTGGTCCCCATTAAATCAATTATTTCATATTTGTAAGAAATAATGTTCAACTTGCAGACATTACGTAATACAGAGAAATTACATTTGACTAAAAAAATGATAGCCATCAATCGAGGATAACAAACCGATATAATATTATAATTAAATTAAAGCTAAGGTATTTGCATTTTTCGCCTCAGTAGTTACTACCTATAGCTCTTTTACTGAGCAAATAAAACATACTATGATTTTTTGAGCAGTGGGAAGTAAATATTAGTTTAAGTCACGCCGTACGAAAGTAGCACTAAAAAGCAATGCCAGGTATTTAAGTTAAAAACTGTTTTTTTATGTTGGGGGTTTGGTATAACAGCCCAAGTTCCGTAAGATTATTTAACAATATAAATGTATCAAGTCAAGACTGTTGTGGCGTTTGGTGACTGAAAACACCCATAAGTTAGCTAACGACAAAAATACTACGTAAGGTGTGGGTATGTTTATTTTTCTTTGACTTTTTTTTCCCTTTGGATACTGAATCAGTAGTAAACAATACGTGGTTTTGAGTGCTGGTATCTTTCAAATCCCAGACTTAATTAAAAATAACTTTTTATTTTCCACCTTGTTGATTTATAAACATAGTAAGGTATTATAAAAACGAAAACCCTAAAATTTGTGGTTAAAATTATACAATTTCGATATACTTAAAAACGCTGTAACTTTAAACTACGTGTATACGACACAGCATTATCCCCCCCCCCCTTTTTTTTCCCCTTTACAAAATAATAAGTTACGGGATTTTCTGCTTTTCAAAGCAATACAGTTTTCTTTTCCTAGCTATTATGCAACCATAATCGAACTCTGGACTAAGCGGTTACACGTCACGAAAGCTGGCCGCCAAGCACAATTGTAGACACTGTAAAAGGAGCGAGCACACATGTACTGAATGGGAAAGAAAAAACACAATCGTATGCGAGACATGTTTTCCCTTGCCAGTTGTCATACCTTCTATTTCACAAGACATGACTTTGCAATAAAATGCNCACGGTTCAGGGGCTCGAACAGACTGACAAAGTGGCCAACAACTGCGCTGCCCGCTGGCTCGCCGGGGAAAAAAAAACCCAAACACACATCAACACCTCCTGCACTTCTGCTCCAAGGCCGAGTAACAAACGCCGCCGTGAGCTACTGGTACAAGATAGGATTTTGCTGCAGATTGCATTCTCATCGCAAAACGTGTCGATCTATGATCGGCTAATATAATCATGAGCTGCGTGCAGTGGCGAAACCAAGACTCCATCTTAGGAGATGGCAAGCCTTGGGTGCTACTCTTAAAGAGTTAGCAGTCCTGAAATATTGTTTTGTTTAATTTTTTTTTTTTGCGATGTTACACGTATCTCAGTTAATGCTTGTTCTAGGAATACGACGTTTTGTCAAAAAAAACCTTACAATCAATCTCGTAGTTTTGTTACCTTTAATACATACTGCAAATTGAAAAAAAATAATCGTAAAAAATGTTAACAAAAAAATGCATTTTATAGCTTACTTGTGCAATTTCCTTACGAGGTAGGACACAAGTACAACCATACGGACGTAGTTTAATCTGTAGGCTTACATTGTGAGAACACTCCACCCTTTTGCACGTAGGAGCGATGAAGTGCTAGGCACGCGAGGTAATGTCGCCCCTACCGCCACTTTGCTTCTGTGCCTTGAACGCGTTAAAAAGCTCCCGTGCCCATGTACTATTAACATATTTCTGCTTCTCTCATAGTTTTTGTTTTGGCGCGATCAAAACCTAAATTACAGGTTGCATAAAATATGGAGACATGGCTNCGCAAACCGCCGAGGCACCTGGCGATACCCGAGGAAATCTAAGTAATGATGCAAATAGTACGCAAGCTTTAACCACGTGTACAGATCGTCACCTCACTTCACTCCTATTGGTGTCAAAGATCCCGGCTAGGTAGCGCCTCCCGTATTTCAAATACCACACACCGACTGACATACTCCAATAAGGTTGGCAGCGAATTACGGGAAAGTAGTTTGATGGCTAAGGGTGCTGGTACCCATAAAATTAATTACTTCATATTTGTAAGAAATAATGTTCAACTTGCAGACATTACGTAATACAGAGAAATGACATTTGATTTAAAAAAATTATAACCATCAATCGAGGATAACAAACCGATATAATATTATAATTAAATTAAAGCTAAGGTATTTGCATTTTTACTGAGCAAATAAAACATACTATGATTTTTTGAGCAGTGGGAAGTAAATATTAGTTTAAGTCACGCCGTACGAAAGTAGCACTAAAAAGCAATGCCAGGTATTTAAGTTAAAAACTGTTTTTTTATGTTGGGGGTTTGGTATAACAGCCCAAGTTCCGTAAGATTATTTAACAATATAAATGTATCAAGTCAAGACTGTTGTGGCGTTTGGTGACTGAAAACACCCATAAGTTAGCTAACGACAAAAATACTACGTAAGGTGTGGGTATGTTTATTTTTCTTTGACTTTTTTTTCCTTTTGGATACTGAATCAGTAGTAAACAATACGTGGTTTTGAGTGCTGGTATCTTTCAAATCCCAGACTTAGTTAAAAATAACTTTTTATTTTCCACCTTGTTGATTTATAAACATAGTAAGGTATTATAAAAACGAAAACCCTAAAATTTGTGGTTAAAATTATACAATTTCGATATATTTAAAAACGCTGTAACTTTAAACTACGTGTATACGACACAGCATTATCCCCCCCCCCCTCTTTATCACTTTACAAAATAATAAGTTACGGGATTTTCTGCTTTTCAAAGCCATACAGTTTTCTTTTCCTAGCTATTATGCAACCATAATCGAACTCTGGACTAAGCGGTTACACGTCACGAAAGCTGGCCGCCAAGCACAATTGTAGACACTGTAAAAGGAGCGAGCACACATGTACTGAATGGGAAAGAAAACACACAATCGTATGCGAGACATGTTTTCCCTTGCCAGTTGTCATACCTTCTATTTCACAAGACATGACTTTGCAATAAAATGCATAATGAAATTTAACTTTTTGATATGTTATTAAAATGTAACCAGACAACATAAAAAAATATACTCGTGGAAAGCATGAAAAGCTGTAAAGCAATTTTCACTGTAGAAAAATAATTTATAATTCGTTTTGTTTTCACAACACGCACTCCTCGTCCTCCGCTTCCATAATATGCATGTCGAAGACTTTTTAAGTGAGGGACACAAGCCCCCTGTGCTCCCCCCCCCTTTTTTTTTTTTTTT
>NQII01005228.1:0-31145 GCA_002778355.1 Clitarchus hookeri | reverse complement strand
AAATAAAAAGTAAAGAAATTAAACTCAAAACATTAATCGTTTAAGGCATTCATAAATAGTGAACTCCCTACAATTCAGAGAATCAAATAATGTAGGAATATGCTGCCAACTTAAAAGTGCGTTACATTTTACGAACAAGAATACAGTAGGTATTCAGGATAAGTAAAAAACTCATGCACAGAAAATCGGCGGCTTAGGCCTACCATTTTAAAAATAATTTTCGTTTATACCACGTAGCACGACTGCTGAAAAGAAACTGGAAAAGCCAAATTCAGGACGGCATACACGTCGATCACGGACTGAAAATACCGCTTAATTTACTTCCCTGCCTACAACACGCCCTTTTTATCAGGCTCTTTTAAATTTAATTTTTCGTGTGTACAAACTCACAAAGAAAAATGCTGTGAAAAAATGCACGTACTTCAATTAAGTCGAACTAATTACGACTATCATTGTGTTCTGGTACATTGACCGTTACGTGAATCGTAACTGGCTGAAAGTGTATATCAGCGATTTAGACAAGTTTGCTGTCGAGAATGCTTTCCCCATCTCCCTCGCAAACATACTGATGTGAACCAAATTAGGTTTTTACTGATCAGTTTTTGTGTTTTCCGGCACCTTTTCAAATATAAACAAGAGTCAGTCGCAAAAAATGGAGAAAAACGCTCTGGGTTTTACGTCTGTCCGATACTTTACCGGTACGTGCAAAGTGCTGCGAGATGATTTCAATGGTTACCTAAAAAAACCGAGCAATTGGTAGTTCGTGCATGAAATCGTCTGCATTTCAGGAACGTCTAGCAGGTTGCCACCTTTTTTTCACTTGAAAATTCCCTAACGTTTTCTAAATTTCCAGACGAAAATAATCCCCCCCGCTGAACAGTTTTCGTTCATGGTCCCCTCTTTATTTAGCTAAAAAAAAAATTCCAACCACTTTCAAGGATTCAAAATTTGTGATGTCCTGGAAGACATTGAAAAGAAATTTTATAAATGACAAACATTTAAAACAAATTACGGCAACTTAACCCCTCATATAAGATTTCAAAGCAGCTTCTCCCATGCTGTCTTTGTCAAAATTTTTGCAACATAATGAACACCATGCTTTCGCTTTGTCAGACACTTTCAGTAACCATAATGAATAAATATCGTGAGAGATCCGCTTTTCTCCCTACATTTTCACGGGAAGTGCATGAAAAACGCAAGGAAATCTAATTCAGCACACAGTCAACTCCAACATGGCTACAGCTCAAAACGATGCCTAGACAAGATGGTTAATAACTAAAATGGTACCACACAACTGCCGATAATAATTGTACACGGAACTAACATGCGTATGCTCTAAAAATGGCACAAAGCTCCAATAAAGGTCTATGTATATGCCATTCATTTTCCTGTACACATAACGGCCGCACACCACTTTAACATGTCACTAATATATACCACGTAAATAAACACTATAACTAATTTTTACTTTCAAACTCATAACAAATTTTTAAGCAGATTTGGGGGCTCTTGATTTGTTTTAATACATTTCAAGGGATTTTTCAATACTTTCAAACGAGCGTGGGAACCTTGTAATGTTTAAGATATTTTTCTGTTATGATAGGATCATTTGCACTGTAACACACTTTTACACCAAAATAACTACTCTGATTTTATTACNAACGAGCGTGGGAACCTTGTAATGTTTAACATATTTTTCTGTTATGATAGGATCATTTGCACTGTAACACACTTTTACACCAAAATAACTACTCCGATGTTATTACATAATGCACTTGAACAAAACACTTAACATCTACCCAAAAAGAAAAACTTAACATTTCGCTCCCAATAAAACTTTATTTTATACAGTTCTGGTGTACACAGTGGATAATAGTAACTGAAAGCCTTATTTGGTTACATATTTCATACCCACTCTCTCCGATGCAATTATAGTCTGCTTATACATGATGTAAATTAAATTCCTATTGAGAAACGTTTTCACCTTGACCAAATTTTAACTAGATGGCTCGATCATACTGTAACTGTACTATAAACTGGTTGAAATGAGCCATAAGAAAACCGCATGCCGTAGCTAGCCGTGCTACTTAAGTAACCACGTAAAGTTTAAACTGACGGGCACCAGATAATTACTCGTGTTATTCTGAATATTATATTTCTGCATTGGGTACACACTCTGTTTTCACAGGTCAATGACGGAAACTTACTGATAAGTTAAAATTACTGACTTAACTAACTGGAAGAAAGAGAAAAACGGACCAAATACAGAATTTCAGACTACAAACCCGAACGCTTTGTTGAAAAAAAAAACCGAAGATTTCCGAGCCTGACCGAAGAAGCAAAACCTGACTGTAATGCATCCGTGTCGACTCACCGTCATATATCTGTTTACTGCTGCGTGGTTTTACAGTGAGGAGTATGAATTATATAAACAATATCGTGTGCAACATTAGAGAAAAACCTTTTAACTGGCGGAAAGACGATGATTAGAAACACTTGCTAGTACATGGATACATAAATAACACCGACTGTAGGCTCTACAATTTTGAAGTTTTCAGATGATTAGACTTATAGAAAATTGGCGCAAAATAATCATTTGTAGATGTATTCAAAACGGCCTCAGACACGCAAAATTCTCTGGAGAGCTTTATTATCTATAATTTAGTTGCAGCTAATTTTCGTCTCATACATTTTTTTTCTATGATGCAACATTTCTGAGATATTATGTACAACGTAGGAATTTCCTGCAATATCGAGGAACNTCTATGATGCAACATTTCTGAGATATTATGTACAACGTAGGAATTTCCTGCAATTTCGAGGAACCAAATTTTGCCGCCAAAATTGTACTTTTTGCAGAAACATGATTTATTAATTTAACAGATGTTTTGCAAGATGGACGCTTTCCGGAATGTNCACGCAAAATTCTCTGGAGAGCTTTATTATCTATAATTTAGTTGCAGCTAATTTTCGTCTCATACATTTTTTTTCTCTGATGCAACATTTCTGAGATATTATGTACAACGTAGGAATTTCCTGCAATATCGAGGAACATAATTTTGCCGCAAAAATTGTACTTTTTGCAGAAACATGATTTATTAATTTAACAGATGTTTTGCAAGATGGACGCTTTCCGGAATGTTNAAAATTGTACTTTTTGCAGAAACATGATTTATTAATTTAACAGATGTTTTGCAAGATGGACGCTTTCCGGAATGTTCAGGATGTTTTCACACGATGCTGCAAAGCACAAACCTGCAGCAATAACTTTCATAACCCGAAGCGCTGCTCGTGAGGCATTCTCTCCAACACCACACAACTGAATAGTTACAGTCACACCTGACGTAATACTGTTGTTTGGACGTTCTGTTGGCAAACGAAGCGGTGGTGCAGAACATTTAAGTCCACACTGTTCTTTGTGCTTGCGATATGCAGCATGTTGCTCAATTGCTTTAAAGCCCCGTGTAATACTTACGGTATATCTTAGTACACACTAAACCAAACTTTTTCGCGTCACTTGCTTTATGTCCCTACTCTGAAATACAGGAACCATCCTTATCAGTCTTATTCAGCCAGTCTGGGCGGAAACTACACAACCACACCGTTCAGATATTTTAACTGAATAGCAGTTTCCAACTCAAAATTGCATACCATCCATTATGTTTACTGCATCTGCACCAAGAGGAACTATATTATCACCACCTACGCAGCATGTAAACGAGGAGTTGCGAAATCCGATTCAATTTCTCCACATTCGACGTCGGCCATGAAGGGTTTTATTTCATGCCATCCCTAACAAAACAACCCATTCTTTAACAAGATTTCAAAGATGTTTGAGAATCACGCGCACCTGCTCACTTCTGTAGCGGCGCCCCCGTTACTTGAGCATAAGTGCATATCCAAAGTGAGGTACCGTTTGCTTCGGCTGAGACCACTGACACGTCAAAGCGAAATCAGTTTTGACGCGAATGCGTCATTAAGATCAGACCCAACACATGACGTAGCAGGACGGAAATGGCGGTGTTACGTTTTCAGGGAGATCCAATCCGACACTGTAACTTCGTGACAAATAACTAGATTGGAATCAACGTGGCAACGTCCGATCGGGTGTAAGACTACGATGCGAGAATGATCTTGAGTTGGTGCCGCGCATGTGCGAAACGCAGGTGGAGGGGGAGGGAAGGGGCGGTCCCGGCGGCCGGCAGCAATTGCGAAAATTTCCGAACATCATATCTCGCGTCTCCGATGTGCTAGCGAGGTGATTTTGGTACCAAACGAAAAATATCATCCAGATCTGTAGATTAAAGCCATGTATGAAGCCAAGCGTCAATTTCGTTACTTTCATTTCATTCCCATATCCCAAAGAAAACATAAACCGCTAACCCAGACGTATTAACGGGAAATCCACGACACAGCCACGCCCCGATTTTTTGGGATGGCGTCGTTCTTACGTAATAATCATATGAACCGGTAGTTCGTAGGAACAACACAGACCAGGGCTCCCAAGGCTTCGATACGTATTTCCAATGCGTCGGTAGACGTTTACGAACGCGTAGCCTCCGTGAGCTAGCACTTTTCCTTTTATTGCTGAGGCGCGCGAGAATTGAGTTACTGTGGAGTTGCCGTCGGCCGGCGGAGTGGGGCAGGAATACGCTGTGTAAACACGCTCGCAGGAGGCCATTGTCTCGGCAGAACTGGAACACGGGGGAGAGCAGACAATGGCGGAGGCAGGCGCCGGGAATGTGCTGGCGATCGCCCCCGAACCGCGCCGCGCAGAGGCACGTCTCGCGGTGCTGACTCGCTCGCGCGCTGCCACGTGTCCCGCGCTCGCAGTCTTCCACGAACACAGTAGAGTGCGCACGTCTCCACATGATCGCCTCAGCGCACTTTCAGATAAAGTTGGCGGGATTTAAGAACATTTAGCGGTGAAATATTTATTTCAGTGGACAGCGGAATTTTTAGCGGAATTAAATAGGGTTACAGAAATTAGATTTTTACATATAAAAATTTAAAAACCGTTTTAAATTTGTCACTGAAATACAGTGAAAAATATAGAGAATGCAGTATTATTATGATAAAATTACTGTATTGCTATTATTAACGGGTTTCTCTTTTAAATCATCATTTTAAATACATTTTGTATGACTTTTTGATAATTTTTCTACATTTGGCGGGAATTTAGCGGATTTCATGTAAACATTCAGCGGATTTTCGAAATTGGAGTTGGCAACACTGCTCCCTTCCCTCGCGTGGCTTCGCTGGTGCCACCCCGCCCGCACGCATTCCTTATCCAGAATATATCACCCCTAACTAAGTTTACTTCTGCTACATGTTGGGTAGATCAACATTGAAAGTTTGGCAACCAAACATTTTTTCCACTAGGTAAGCACTAGTGTCGCGTGTGTAACCAGATTTTATATATTTTGTACGTTGAAAAAAAGGTTAATTGCAATGATCATAAATCAAATTTAAATAACTTCGTAACTAAGTAAAATCTTTGCATTTTATTATTCACATTGCTAAACATTTAAATTAAAAGTTACCTTTTGGAACATTGCGCACATAGCGGTGGAAATTTTCCCTATGCGAAACTCTTCCATAATAAATCACGTTTCGTTCCTAACCTGAGTAGAATGAACATTTCCCTAACTTAACGATAAACACAAGACCTTCGCGCACATCTTACACTCTCGGCTGCACGAAGAAAAACACTGGCGACGCACGGCTGCATCGGTGTATTCTCTGCCTCATGTAAGTTGGCGACATTTTGACAGTTTGTCGAAAGTAACGCCAAATGTTTACTTTTCTTTATGTATCCTTTCGCCATCAACTGGTGCGTCAAGTGGAGGCTGTATATTTTATGAACACGTTCTCAGCTAATCNTTCCCTATGCGAAACTCTTCCATAATAAATCACGTTTCGTTCCTAACCTGAGTAGAATGAACATTTCCCTAACTTACGATAAACACAAGACCTTCGCGCACATCTTACACTCTCGGCTGCACGAAGAAAAACACTGGCGACGCACGGCTGCATCGGTGTATTCTCTGCCTCATGTAAGTTGGCGACATTTTGACAGTTTGTCGAAAGTAACGCCAAATGTTTACTTTTCGTTTATGTATCCTTTCGCCATCAACTGGTGCGTCAAGTGGAGGCTGTATATTTTATGAACACGTTCTCAGCTAATCCACTTGTCATTGTACTGTAATGCTAAACAAATTTTAAGATATGTATAGACTGACATCTGTCTAGAAAAATTCGTAGGTTATAAAAGTAGAAATATAAAACTTTGCAAAAAATTTAATATTTGCTAACTCTTTTTTAATTTATACGATATAGCACATTTGGGTTAACATTTGCGAGACGGTAATTGTACTTCTTATCACACTTTGGACGTTACAGCTAACATGTTCAACGACTTTGCATAGCGGGCGGCAGAACAACATGGCGTGTAAACAAAATCGCTGTACACGGAAATACGTGATATTTTAAAAATTATACAGAGCTCGCGGGAAAATAAAAGCATTGGTCTATGTTCGTAAATTTGTTATTTTACACACGAAAGCTATATTTTTCTGGCCGGTTAGTGCTTCGGGAGAGTGACAGATGGCGCGCATAACGTGGCAGGTAGCGCTTTTGTGAGCCAAATGCGTTTCTCTGAGCCGAATAAGTTTCTCAACAGGTGGCAGCACCTCGGCCTGCCTCCTGATCCAGTCTTTTCAAAAGTTGACTTTTCTGCTATTACTGGCTTGAAACGACACGTGTTTGAAACATATTTCGTCGAATTATTTGAAATAATATTTCTGTAGGCTTTTGGAATTAATATCAAGCGTGGATGGAGAGTGGGGATACGACGTGAAAAGAACTCCCAAGGTCTGAAGTTGTTTCATTTACATACAGATCGTTTTAATGTGCATTTCATGTTGAACACCTATGCATTACTACTTCAGCGCGAAGTTTAGTTTGTAACACTAATAACCTCTGTTTTATGATCACGTAAAATAAAATGTATTAGTTAATCAAAGAACTCTTTCTTAACCGCGTATTTTCAACTTGTCTGATGTGCGTCGGCAATACACTCAGAATAGTCAACGTAATATTATTTTTTGTTCGTTCGTGCATCAGCTGATACAGTATTTTGTAAATGGCACGTTGTTTGTTTCGTAGGTATACGTCAAGTTGCCACTCACTGACTGTCAAAATCTCGCCAACTTATATGATACAGACAATACGTGGTACAGCTGAGCACATATGCAAACA
Source organism: Clitarchus hookeri (assembly GCA_002778355.1). Classification (NCBI taxonomy): domain Eukaryota; kingdom Metazoa; phylum Arthropoda; class Insecta; order Phasmatodea; family Phasmatidae; genus Clitarchus; species Clitarchus hookeri. The sequence goes on along the minus strand of NQII01005228.1, from coordinate 23,885 downwards.
CAAGCATGGCGGCCTCTGGCAACAACTGACACGATACTTGGTACGTTAGTTTGTTTATCCTACTAGTCAGTGCTAGAGAAATTAAATGTGGCATAGCAATCCTTTTTTGATAAAATCTAATGCTTTTAAAATATTAATTTTGTTTCAGTTTAAGCTATTAAAGTAACTTCAAAGAATTCGGAAACACGCACCTTCTTGTTTCATAAATGCGTTTCTCATTTGAAATGTAGGCCTAGTAGAGCAATCAGGGCTCTTGAATGGCTAAACACCGACACACACTAAATAACAAATAGCAGAAGTTAAGGTGAGGAGTCATAGTTTTGTACCGTCTTGGGAAATTAATTTTAACTGCCAATACGTGATTGGTAGAAAAATATGCCTGCTCGGTTTTGTAAATAAAATTTGTTAATAAAATCTTATATTTAAAATTAAAAATATATATTTTATACTCACATCTGATATAGCTATCCTAACAATTCTGAAGAATACCGTGCGGTGTAACTTAAAACCGACATATGTATTTCATGTTATTTAGTTTTAAAATGTTGATGTAATCGTCGTGTTTTTGAGCGTTACGTGCTAGTTCAGCCTTTCACCGGTAGGTGTCAGGCACAGCATCCGAAAAAGAGTTCGTAATGAGATCGCTAGATGCCGCTACTGTCGCGGCGCAATTCTGGCGAGAATTCGTATATTAGTAACACATGTGGTGAAGTCAGATAGAGTGCAGTAACGAGAAAAAAAATGAAGCTTAGCCGGAAGTGGAAAGAAACTAATCTACGTAAACTTTGATAAGCCAAATTACTATTTTGTATAAACCATACTTGTTTAACGCCGTTAAGAAGGCCAGGTTTAAAAAAACAAAAGTATGCAAGAATGCAATGACGCAAAAAGTCGAATGTATGTGGAACCTGTTTATTAATAACGCAAAAAGGCTAGAACGCAACGGTAAAAGTTGGTCAACTTTCAACTTCTTGTGTTTTGGATTGTGTTTCCACCTTCTATATTTATAGCAATACTCACCGAAATCGTTTTACATGCACACCTAATGTGCACAGAAGTCTCCGATTACCTATTTCGTTATGCTTTTTTTTTTAGTGTGTGTGTGTGTGTGGTTTTTCGTTTGGGGCAANGTTTTTTTTTTGTGTGTGGTTTTTTGTTTGGGGCACATACTGGAGATAGTGATAAATACCTTATTCAAATAATTCGGAAATGTTTAATTTCTCTTTCATAAAAAAAAAACGCGTGGTAAATATGACCCAACATAATCATAACGGAAACCTTTAGAAAAATAATTTACTTCTGCAGTTACACAATTTTAAGTTAAAGGGTTAGTGATAGCTTGCGCCTTGCAATGTTTATAAACGATCTTGATTACATTACGGGTGTTGCATTTTGCGTCGTTGCGTTTTTACGTGCTTGCTTTTCATAAACCCGGCCAGTACCTAATTATCGATAGTCTATAATATAGTTAAACGTATACCGTCTCATTTGACGTGTTGCAAGCTCCAAGTGATGTACACAACCGATTATTAGGATTGCCAGATGTACTGTTTTACCTGGAACAATTCTGGTTTTGCACATTTTGTTCCGTGTACTGTTCTTGCCTATATTTACGCTAAATTTTCTAATTTTTTAAGATTAACTGCAAAATCTAACAAAAATTAACCCGTTACAAAATTTGTTACTAATTGTAGCATCCTCCTATGGAGACAGTTTATTAGTTTTAAAGGGAACTCTTGGTATTTTAATAACTTTATTACATACGTTACGTTTGCAATCCCAAAAGTAAATAAATAAAACACGTGTTTTCAAGCACAAATATTGATAGTAATACAGAAATCAATCCTTGTTATACAATAGCTGCGATAGTGGCAACATATGCTCCTAGGTTAAATGACCTATGTGCCTTGACTTNAATAGCTGCGATAGTGGCAACATATGCTCCTAGGTTAAATTAACCTTGTGTGCCTTGACTTACTTGACTTATCATTTACTCTCAAAAAACAGACACAGCCACTGTGCCTGTGTGCACCATGATAATCAAGTTATGCTAATAGAATATTGGTCACATTCAAATAAAAAATATAAATATTTGCATTATATTTTTGTTTTATTCACAACTTGTGTTACTTTCTCAAATTTGGTTATCAAATGTGTGTCATTCGTNTTATATTTTTGTTTTATTCACAACTTGTGTTACTTTCTCAAATTTGGTTATCAAATGTGTGTCATTCGTGTATACATTTAGTAATTTATGGAAAGTAAAAAACGCAATATCACCAACACGTGTTCTGGTTTTATTTCCGAACATCTGGCAATCCTACGAAAGGAATATACACCAGTTCTCAGGCCGTGGTTTCGTTGCGTCTCAACCAGACATAAAAGTAGAAAACCTGAATAGCCAAAATAAAGTACAAAAAGTTAACGTTTCCCCCAAGTAATAACTAAGTGATAGCTGTCGTAGTATTTTGAGAAGGGAAGGTGAAGAAGTTATATAGTAAGAAATTAAAGTTTTTTATGAATATTATTCGTAATGTTTATTCGGGTCACTTAGCGTAAGTAGCATAGCCTGTCTAGGTGGAACCAGCAAGAATCGAGTCTAAAAAACCTTGTTAAGATGGGTACTGAATCGACATAAAATCACAGTTAAATCTACGGGAACGAATCCGTCGACTGTGAAGCATAGCGGAGAAATGTAAAGATAGTTTTCTCGTGTGCGCAACTGATTTACACTACTGGTCAAACGATACTTTCCCACAATTTTGTGTCAGGTAATAGTTTTCATGTGTATANCGCGATTTTGGAACTCTGAAACGCCGACTAAAGAAAGCTGATCGCCTTTATACTCCTCAGCAGTACGGGGAACTCTCTTCAGAAGCTAGCAACTCTGGAAAGTTCACCACACACCACGCTACCACTGACGACATCCTTTTTTTCAAAGCTTGGTGGCCACCACACTACAAGAAAACAGTTTTCTCTGATGAGACTATAGGTCGAGGGATTCCCAAAAATCAGAGAAAAAGTTTCATTATTTCTACCTATAAGGAGTTTGAGTACAACAACGATAGAAAAGGAAAAGTGGTTTGCAAGGAGTTCATTTCCGGATTTCTAGGAAGTACTTTTACACTGAGAAAGACAAAAACTGCTCCAGCGCAACCATCTGCCAAAGCATATTCAGCTGACAACGTGCCTGAAGAGGTACGGCGGTGCAGCCAGATGCATCAGCTGGCGTGTGTGTCCTGCGAGAGGGGCATTCAAATTGGAGCCGGCACCCCATCTTTGCTTTGTGGATTAACTACAGGCTTTGAATTGCAGGTACTGTTACATCGCCTCTACTTCCACGCCCATAGTAATTCGAGGGTGGTTACGTACAATGCGTGTGCATGCAATTTATTTTAGTAGTTATGTGTGAACCCTATGTTTCAAAGCCACGGCTCCCCAGCTTGCTTTAATAACTGTAACCGTAACAGCTGTAACTGTAATTAGCTATGCTTTTNTTTCAAAGCCACGGCTCCCCAGCTTGCTTTAATAACTGTAACCGTAACAGCTGTAACTGTAATTAGCTATGCTTTTATATTAATCTTTTTGTGTAGTAAAAGCATTACTGTAAAGCTGCAAGTTTCATTTTATCCAAATACTGTACCATCTAGTTGATTTCTTCCATAGGGACCGATCCAGAGTTCAAGTGTTAGGGGAACGGAGAAAGAAACTAAACTTACGTGTATTAAACAGAATGAGGCATGTTTGAATCCTCCAACCTCTCTGGTTCGCTGTCTTAATGTTTGCAGGAACGTAGCTTCGTTACTTCTCATTTTCATTTAATTTCTTTTCATGTAGTTGGAAATCCAGGAATTAGTTTTTTGTCAGCTTTCAAAATGTAATTCTACAACAGTTTCTTCTCTACCCTCCAAGATACGGAACAGTACAGTACACAACTCTCCTGTGCCATGTTTGTTGTCCTCACAATCGCAAGTCGTTTATTAATTTCTGTGTGTTGTTTTAGAGGGTTTGAGTCCTAGTTATGTTCAATCCGACAGTCAAATTCAAGTTCAACTTTTAGTTCGGATGTCTACTTGCCCAGGTCTAATTTTTATTTTAAGAGAAAACTCCATTTTTCTGGCCTTGCCTGGAGATGCCTTTTTGGCTGCAATGGTCTCTGCTAAATGCTACGTAAACTTGTTTTTATCTTTTATTAGAGTGTGTAAACCACGTCGCAACCACGTAATCCCAAGAAAAAAGGTAAAATATCTAGTTGTCATTTATATCAAAAGGACCATAAACTACAAAAGGAACTTTTTAAATTTTAATAATTTTGAAATGTTTTCCAAATTAAGAGAAATTCTTCATTTTGGTATTTAAAGTCAATTTCTTTAGCATGAGAGGAGTACACTTCAGGGCCCCGGGTTCTCTTTTTTGATACGCCCATTTATTGCTCAAACTAATCCAATTACTAGCATTTTTATTAATAACAAAATTTAACTGGTGAATTAAACTATTCATTTTGAAACTGCAGATATCATTTGTTTTTTTATTTGTTAGTTTTATAAATGTTTACCTCTGGATATTAAATAAATAATAAATATTTCTAGGCTGATTTATAGGGAAAATGTTTGTGGTACATTTCAGTATTACTTCCAGTTCATTCCATTACCAAGTGGTTTTAGTTGTGTCTGGAATGAAGGTGGTATTTGGGCATTCCTAGAAACCATTATTCAAAGTATCAATAAGTTTATGGACATATGTATTACAAGAAATTAATTTGTTATACATGAAAATTTGTTGTGAAAGAAAGATGTGGATATCTATCATGGAAATAAATATTATACATTTGCTTAAAGTAAAAAAATTCCATAATTGTTATTTTTTAAAACAGAGAATGTCACTTGTGCAAAGTGTTCTATATACCTGATGAGTGAAGTGGAGCGTGACGGAACAAACACTCGACAGTTGTTTGCTTCTACGCCACATGCCAGATCTGTTAGTTCAGCTGTGTTTGACTACCAGGCAACATATACATATATATTGCCTCTGCCAGGCAGCATGTATATTACCACGACAGCATAGCAGTTGGTCACTTGATATTTTCTCACATCATGTACTACAATCACCACATCCTCAAAGTGGTGGCAGCACTTGTCATTTTAGCAACTGCAATTATGGCAATTCCTGTGGTAAGTTTGAAGTCTGGCAGACAGCTAGATTTGGATGGTGTGGATCACTTCAAATTAGTCTTAAGTCAGTTTAAGTTAATTTTTTTTTCAGTCAAAAGTTTCCACAAGAATTATTTTGCTGTTTTAATTGTTTATATATTTATTGTATATCTCGTACCTTCCATACAATGCAGGAATTTTAAAGTAGCACTATTGCAAAACTATGTATTATGAAAATTCTACATCTGAAGGTAAGCAGAAAAGTCTTGGCGAAAGTGGGTCTCAAGCCGCTATGTTTTGGGTAAAGTTTTTTTTGTACTTGATTGTAATTATGGGTGTTAGAAACATCATTTCATAAGTCCAAATTTAAGCAGCATACGTGAATTTAAGATGACGCCTTTGAATGAGTGATTGCCTTGAGTTTCAAACCAGACATAGGAGACAGGAATTATTTAAGCTATATTGTGTGTGGTTAAAACATGTATATGCCACATACGTGATAGTTATTAATGACAATACATTTTCTTTACTTTACTAACAGTTCATTTAGCTCTACCCATAGCAACAGTCTTGAGGGGAATGGTACACCTACATGTTATATTTACCAAATTGTCAACGCAAGTAATTTTTCAAAGTAAGTATTAAAATGATTAGCTTGTTAACATCTCTGTATGTAATAAATAGTCTTATATAGCATTATTACATTGTTGGATAATCACTGTGACAGAAGATAGTAAAGAATTCTTATTTATTATCTTCCATCAATGTCCGAGACTAATAAAGGTCAATGCAAAAAGGTGTAGGAGAATATTATTTAAATCTTAATGTGCCAAAAATGTTGATACACAGACTAAAAAACTAGTTGTGACGATAAGTTGACAAATGAAAGACATAGGTGCACTGTTCCCTTTAATTCTTAAAAGGACATTTTTTGTGGATGTGTTTTTGTCTTTCTCTGTATTTCAAATGTTAGTGGCAAGTTTCTGGTTTCTTCTAACCCTACAACACACTTATGAACTTTCTCAAGTCACATGCACCACAACTATAGAACAATTTTTTCTTCTACTTCCAGTTGCTGTAAATCAGAAAAGTGTTCTGCAGACTCAAGCATTCTTACAGATGAGCAGTGGTGGGTTCCTGCAATTCCCACTAAAGTACTACTTCCCTTCCCACTCTTTCGCAATGTTATTGTTGGCATTTTTTTTCATTCCCTCTTTCTGTTGGTCTTTACGCATTCTGTGTGGCCTCTAATTAATCTGTTGTTAGTAATTTTAATGTTTTCAGTGATCTCTCACACCTTGGACCCAAGCAACTTTTGTCTGAAACATTTTCTTTTGCCACTGAAATTGGCGGTGTCATTAGGTACCTCACGTGGNNGGGGGGGTTATATATATACATACACATGCATGCATAAATAGCAATTATTAATTATTTTTATTAAAATAAGGAGCAACTACTATCCTTTTAAAATTTCTGGTATTGAATTTTTTAATTTACGTGTGCTTCAGAACCATCAATACTCAAATACTCGGATCACCTGAACTCGTGCATGCCCCTCCCCTCTTCTTTTCAGAAATTTCTGGCTACACCACTGCTGTGAAAGTAATACTAAAACCTTGTTTCACTTTTTATAGTCCTGCACAGATGAGTCGTAAACGTTATTTCAAAACTGTCCCTTTGTACCACTTAACCTATTGCTAGAATAAACATATTGATTTCAAAACAACTCATTCTTATTGAAGAGATGAATTTTAAAGTTAAACACATATGTGGCTTCTTATGATTTTTATGTGTTTTTAATAGTTGTGTGACAAAACCAGATTTTAATGTGTAATATTCTTGTCACAATGTCTTTTAATCCCCACCTTAAGATAAGAACCATCTTTTGGCATAAATAACATAAGGAATGCCACTGAAATGAATAATACTTCAATACTTTCCACTGAATGTAACTAGCATGCAAGTTGGTGTATGTTATAAGAATAATTTATCAACAAAGGCTAAGTTAAAGACAATATGGGAAAAAANACTAGCATGCAAGTTGGTGTATGTTATAAGAATAATTTATCAACAAAGGCTAAGTTAAAGACAATATGGGAAAAAATCTGGTAGTTACTCCTGTAACTCCAAGTACCTACATGTGTTACAGAAGTAATATGAGTGTGAGTTCTTTCAGAACTTTGTGTTTATTCAATAGACCTATTATAACAGTATAACAAAAGGAACATGTGAATGGANTGTGAGTTCTTTCAGAACTTTGTGTTTATTCAATAGACCTATTATAACAGTATAACAAAAGGAACATGTGAATGGAGCTAATGATTCTCTGTATGTTTCTCTCATCACAAGGGATACAATTATGTTTTGCTTCTTTTTATTTTTCAGGTGGAAAAACGTCGGTTAATTTGGCCATGGGGAGCAAACTTAACTAATGTGAGTTTATAATTATTTTAGATTATATGGCAATGTCTGCATATTTAGATATGTTTATTGTAATTCTATGACTATTTTCAAAATTGTTTTCAGTGTTTATAAACTGAAATAATTATAACTAATTATTTGAATTTATTTTTTTTTACTTAAGGCTTCTGCAGTTTTCGTAAGTGACAATATGCTGTAGATGGTGTTTCCTTTGTGTTTGTACATCTTTTAGAGCAGAATGTCATGTTTAAGATGGCATGGCAGTTTGCCTGTGATAGCTGCCTACAATGACGGTATCATTACATGGCTGTATATTAGAAGTGTTCAGTTTGCATGTAATATGTCATTCTGTCTGCACGACCTTGAATATGCTGCAGCAGTAAGAAAAGTGATGGATGGAGGGAAAGAGAAAGCACATATTTCCTGGATTTTCCCTCGAGTTTGTCGAACAGTACTAGCACATTTGTTTAGGATTCAGCCCAAGATGATGGGTGGGGGATCATCAGATGCTCTTAAGTGGACCAAATAAACCTTCCGAGTGTATGATGACAACTTGAGGCGGTAAGAGAGAAGAACCCAGAAACTAACTTGAAAGAGCATTAACCAGAGGAGAACTGTAGCCACCAAATGAAGAAGTACCCACAGAAGTAAAGACCAAGTCCATCAGTATCCTGGCTGTTGTTAATCGTGAACGCTCTGAGCAAAGGAACAAGCTATTGAACACCAGGAAGAACCAAACTGGACAGTGATAAAAATTTCCCATAACAGACCAGAAAACAGCCGGTAGGTGGGTAGGTTGGTCAGGGTCATTAAAGATGGAGCAAATTGTTCAGAAAAGCAAGCAGAAAGCGTTTTATTAAAAAACGTCCAGCGTGTCTGAGTGAGGTCTACTTACGAATAGCATTTAAGAAACGATGCACATCTCTATACGTTTTTCAGTTCCTTCATTTCTCTCTAAAGCATGTTATTGCGATAGTGAAAATGGCTCAAACGGGTGTTTTCATGGTCATTTTTAGGTATGAACATTCCGGAACAAAAAAGGAATCTGCCACAGTGTCCGTATGAAGGAACAATCCCAGCATTTTNTTTTTAGGTATGAACATTCCGGAACAAAAAAGGAATCTGCCACAGTGTCCGTATGAAGGAACAATCCCAGCATTTTTCAGGAGTGATTTATGGAAAACAATGGAAAACCAGAATCTGAATGGCCAAACTGCAAGTCTCTCATGTTACCACTTTGCTATTTCACTCTTTGTAGTCAAGTAGAAATCTGTCATTGACTATCTATACCAACACTGTTTCCCACTAGTGTGTTATACTACTAAAATCAGGCATTCTAACAGTATACCAATACTGGTAAACTAAAGAGGTAAATCAAAGACATTTCCTGTTTCAAAATCAACTTCAGACTCAGTATAACAGACACTTGCTACATCCTAGCAAGCATTACCAGTCCCTGGCCTGAAAGGTTGCCCCCATCCAGTCCTCCTGTGTCCAGAGTGCAGGAGTTTCAAAACAGCTGCACAAACAACCACATGTGGTGTTTTGCCCTGCCCATACACATTAGCCGGCACATTCCCGAGTGCTGACAGAAACTTACACAAACGCAGCAGCTCAAACTAGTAAAGAGCTTCTTCTGAACATTAAACCAGAAAGAAACACAAAAAATCTAACGCACAAAAAAAATGGTGCCGTTAATGTGATAGTTTCTGAAGCAGTACATATCCTTTAGGTTATTTTCTTCTGTTTTTCATTTGCAAAGGTCAGTGTTTGCTTGTGCATGATACAAACAATTATAAGTTTGGCCTTGATAAGAGTACTATTTATTAGTTATCTATGGTAGAGAATCACAATTTTCCTGATACTAGACCAAAATTACAAGTACTGTAGTTTTCATTAAAAAGTGAACATGTCTATTAGTATTATTAATTGCATTTCTCTAGGTCATTTTAAGTAGGCTTACTGTTCCCAAGGAAAAAAATTATAGCACTACAAGCGAACCGGCCCGGCTTCGCCCGGGTACAATTGAGTTTTACAGTGATACACTAATAAATAAATTGGGAAAAGACAATTCTATTGTGTGAAAACAGAATTATAAAATTATACTATGTTGGCTTAGGTTTTTAACTGATTACGGCAACCCAAAAGGAAGGAAATATTTTTTGCCCGATAGCCAAGAAGTAGGGTATTGTTTTCTAAGTGTATCTGTGCAACTATCATGTAGTTACCACGTTTCCGCTTTCCAGCGTCGATGTATGAAAATCAAAACGTGAGTTTCATCAAGTTGTAGCTTTAGNCGCGTAGTTACCACGTTTCCGCTTTCCAGCATCTATGTATGAAAATCAAAACGTGAGTTTCATCAAGTTGTAGCTTTAGAAATAAGTGTACCTAGGTACTACTTTCTGCGCTTGGCTGAGGGACCTTAATCAATCACCAAAGGTAAGCAACGTTCCCAGCNCTGAGGGACCTTAATCAATCACCAAAGGTAAGCAACGTTCCCAGCGGCACACATTTGGATGGGTGGTCGTTAAGTGGCATAACATATGAGCGCTTCTGGGCTTCGGAGGGCACATTAAATATTCGGTCCCGGTTGTTATCGATTGATAGCAGTCGTTAAGCCATTTCAGAGGTCCTTGGGCGGCCTGATAAACTCTGACACCAGAGGAAAAAAATATTTTGGTCACGTTCCCAGGCATTGCAGAATTACGCTTTGTTGTTATTCCACAGGACATGTATAAAAAGTATCCTATGTCCTATTCCAGGACCTAAAGTACCAACATACAAAGTTTCATCAAAATCCGTTCAGCCGTTATGGAGCTGAGTGGTAACAAACAAAAACAAACACACACAGACTTTCGCATTTATAATATTAGTAGGATATATTGTGAAGTGTTGTGTTGAAATTAATTCAAAATATTTTTTTCTGTTTCAGGCTACTGTTCAGTGGGTTCCATTATATGAAGCTTTGTATGGACAAAACCCGTATATTCTGCTGGGTTAGTATTTCTTCCTTCCCAGTATGAATTGTGTTTCAGTATTTGTAGACAGTAAAATTCTGTTTGTAATTCACATTAAGGTTCATTAAAAATGTTTTGTTTCAAAATCATGGTGTGAATTGCATGTATTTATTTATGAGCAAATTCTAATTACTGCACATGCTCAGTGTGCACCGGCTAGGTGCCACGTTTTTGAGACCCTGAACTCTCACATGTAGTGGTTATCCACATTCCATATATAGATTGCACTGGAAAAAAAANCCACGTTTTTGAGACCCTGAACTCTCACATGTAGTGGTTATCCACATTCCATATATAGATTGCACTGGAAAAAAAAAGTGAACTAGGTGGGTGAAATTATTGTTGCACTGGCCCCAGTTAGTACAAATATGGCCAACAAACACTCATATTTGGCAGCAGTCATGTGATTATTGCATATTTCTAGTTTTAAAGATACACCTACATCCAGAGCAGCTAGCTGGGAAATGCTGTAAGTTATTTTCTTTGTTCTAGTTTTCAGTGCTCCAAAATTAAATTTAAGGTCACAAAGACTTAATGATAAAAATAAATATGTCTGAATATAAAAGCATATGTCCCATGTACTAGCTGTGCCCGCGGCTTTGCTCGTGTGGACTACAGAATAAATGTTTAGTTTTTTTTTTTAATAGTTGAATTTTACTTAGTGTTAATCTTCTATACTCTATACATATTATAAAAGTCAACATCTCGGTGAATTAAATGGTAAAAACACTTATTAATATTTCTCTGTTATAGATAAATAAATGCTACCACCAGAGTCTTTTCAGGTTTTTTATCCTACACAATTCTTTACAATATGATATTGTTCCATCTTTAACGATTTAGAAAGCGTATTGCAAGAGAGCGCGCTGGTGGCAAACTTTTTCCGACTTGATTCACTATTATCGTTTGTAAATTTTTTGAGATATTTTCTCGCGACAAAAAGTAGCCAATATCGCCTTTCAGACCTCCAACTATTTCTGTTAGCTTTGAATCTCTGCTACAATTAATTGGCGATTTGCTGCTCCTATCTGAGGGTCAATTTTTTAAGCTATTGGAATAAATATGATTGGGAAATAATTCAAAACTTTCATTCCAGTAGTATGTGTTATGATACTGTGTATTTTTGAGACATTCTGACTGATTGTTGCAATAAAGTGTTATACCGGTTGCGGAACAGCACTATATTTAATTTTTATGTACAAGTAAAAATTGACTGATNCCACGTTTTTGAGACCCTGAACTCTCACATGTAGTGGTTATCCACATTCCATATATAGATTGCACTGGAAAAAAAAGTGAACTAGGTGGGTGAAATTATTGTTGCACTGGCCCCAGTTAGCACAAATATGGCCAACAAACACTCACTTTTGGCAGCAGTAATTATTGCATATTTCTAGTTTTAAAGATACACCTACACCCAGAGCAGCTGGCTGGGAAATGCTGTAAGTTATTTTCTTTGTTCTAGTTTTCAGTGCTCCAAAATTAAATTTAAGTCACAAAGACTTAATGATAAAAATAAATATGTGTCTGAATATAAAAGCATATGTCCCAGTGATAAGAGACGTACTAATTTATTCATGTACTAGCTGTGCCCGCGGCTTCACTTGTGTGGACTACAGAATAAATGGTGTTNAATAAAAAAGTTGAATTACTTAGTGTTAATCTTCTATACTCTATACATATTATAAAACTCAACGTGTCTGTTAATTAAATAATAAAAGCACTTATTAATATTTCTCTGTTATAGATAAATATATGCTACCGCCAGAGTCTTTTCAGGTTATTTATTCTACACAATTCTTTACAATATGATATTGTTCCATCTTTAACGATTTAGAAAGCGTATTGCAAGAGAGCGCGCTGGTGGCAAACTTTTTCCGACTTGATTCGCTATTATCGTTTGTAAATTTTTTGAGATATTTTCTCGCGACAAAAAGTAGCCAATATCGCCTTTCAGACCTCCAACTATTTCTGTGCAAGAAATTACGTTGATCCGTTGCAACGTGAAAGAAGAACAAACACACTTTCGCATTTATAATATTAGTTAGGATTTTAAAATGTCTTGTGAAAACTGTTAATTATTCACAGACTGTAAAACCATGTGAATAATTTTTAGCTTTGAATCTCTGCTACAATTAATTGGCGATTTGCTGCTCCTATCTGAGGGTCAATTTTTTAAGCTATTGGAATAAATATGATTGGGAAATAATTCAAAACTTTCATTCCAGTAGTATGTGTTATGATACTGTGTATTTTTGAGACAGTCTGACTGATAGTTGCAATAAAGTGTTATACCGGTTGCGGAACAGCACTATATTTAATTTTTATGTACAAGTAAAAATTGACTGATNTGTTGCAATAAAGTGTTATACCGGTTGCGGAACAGCACTATATTTAATTTTTATGTACAAGTAAAAATTGACTGATGTGTTATGCTTTTATTTTGATTCAAATGAAATGTTTACATTCTTAAAGTAATTTAATTACAAACCCCGACTTGGGAATTTTTTTTATGTTTTAACCTAATTTTCTTTTTATTTGTACACCACCCATCCATTTCTAGATATAGTATTAAGTAAATACGTTTTAACCTAAATTGAAAAATATTAATTTTTGAAGATATTTTATGTTATTATGTGTTTAAAATAATTTTGGAGTTGTAATGTTTGCTTTTTCATTCTTATTTTAATTGTATTTAATTTTTGTGTTATTTTGAGAGCAAATATTTTTGTTTTGGTTTGTTTTCGGTTTTTGCCAGAAGTAGGTTTTTTCTGTTTGCTGCCAATGTATGACGCAGGAAGCTATGCTTCTGGTGGGACTTTTCGATAACTGCAGACGTAATAAATTATCGCTGAAATTTTATCTGCAAAATCTCCTGTGCCTGCCTAATGTAGGTTAGTTCTTTTGGTCCCACAAGCAAGAGTAATTATTTTAAGAAGCCGCGCCATGAAAGAAGAGGGCGTGAGGCTTTACTGTAATTAGTATCCAAGTTTTTTTTCACCTGGAAGAAAGCACCGATGGACGCCGGCACCACTTCATCATGAGGTATGATGGCATACCAGCCTAATGACGCCGCCCATTTCTCAAGGCCAGAGGGCCGATGGACATTTTTTTTCTGTTTATCTTGGACAGTTGTAAAATAGTGAGTTAATAATTTTTGAGACAATAAATGGCAGAACAGTTCCATAACCCAGTGGTCCAGTTTGCTCTCCAGTTTTGAGCTAGACCCAGAGCAAAGAACCCAAATTAAAATTTCCTAGGAGAGTGTATTTTCATTTGGATATGTTTATTTTGGTGAAGAAAACTATTTTCGNGAACCCAAATTAAAATTTCCTAGGAGAGTGTATTTTCATTTGGATATGTTTATTTTGGTGAAGAAAACTATTTTCGACAAGAGAAAAAACATTGATATTTTCATTTTTCATTTTGGAGCCACTGATATCTTTTCCTTGCATACTTAGCAGCATTAACATATTTTAATTATTTTAATTTTTTCCTCTTTAATTAATAAACTGACGTAAAGATGGTGGTCAGTCAAAGCAATTAAACTCAATTTNGAACCCAAATTAAAATTTCCTAGGAGAGTGTATTTTCATTTGGATATGTTTATTTTGGTGAAGAAAACTATTTTCGGCAAGAGAAAAAACATTGATATTTTGATTTTTCATTTTGGAGCCACTGATATCTTTTCCTTGCATACTTAGCAGCATTAACANCACTGATATCTTTTCCTTGCATACTTAGCAGCATTAACATATTTTAATTTTTTCCTCTTTAATTAATAAACTGACGTAAAGATGGTGGTCAGTCAAAGCAATTAAACTCAATTTTGAAACAATAATTCCATTTTTCGCATCTTGGATGTTCTAATCAGCACGTGAACATTTTAATAACTTCCAGTTTTTTTCCTCTTATCTTTGGAAAATTTTCAAATAAATGCAGAAGGGAATTTTTGTGTGTGGAGGTTGGCAGGCATGTTCGCTTCCCCCAAGAGGTCGGTCTAACTCTCATTGCAGTAGTTGCGAAGCTGTCAAGGCCATTAGGACGTTGCCCAACCCTTTCTCCATCTCCCCAAAACAGGTAAGAAAAAAAAACGTGCTCGGGGTCATGGGTGACCCCACCTTGTGTATATCGTCACACATTTTTCAAACTTTTAGGAACTCTTATTTTGATTGTTTTGTGTTCTTTTCTTTCAGAATGTCTAAGGAACAAGTTTTTAGAACTTTGGAAGAGATTGCAAAGGAGTTTGAGCATCAAAGAGCAGAAGAGGGTGACTCAGAGTTTGATTCATCTAGTGAAGTGGAGAGTGAAGAAGAAGATGGTGCAATACCCAATGATGTAGTAGAAGATATATTTGATGCTGAGGAAAATGAAGAAGACAAAGAGACAGAAGATGAAGAGACAAAGTGAACAAGAGGTAGGAAAGATATTTTATGGAAAGAAAGGTTACCAACGGCATGCCAAAAACATTATACTAAAATTGCCAGGCTCAAAACGAGAAGCTTTGATGAAAACATCTCCCTTAGAATTATTTAGCTTGCTAATAACAGACTATATTTATTCTCCAGAACATTATTCTGCACACAAATCACCAGATTGAAATTGAAAAAGCTAGGTACACTACATTCCAATTGTACCTCCAGCCAACTGATATGGTAGAAATTAAGGCATTACTTGGCATTCTATTCATGGCTGGAGCCCTCGAAGATGCTAACGTTCGCACAATTGGCATGTGGTCTGTTGTGTTTGGACCTCATTTTTCACATCAGTCATGAACAAAAATTACTTTGATTTCCTGATAAATAATTTGAGATTTGATGATAGAGCTACTCAGCCCGAAAGACTGACAAATTTGCTGTATTCCGTGATATTTGGAATATGTTTACAGAGCGTTTTAGGTCTGTGTATACACCATCCGAGCATGTTACTGTGGACGAAACTCTACTGAGCTTTCGCGGAAGGTGTCCATTAAAAATGTACTTGCCAAGTAAGCCAGATAAGTATGGCCTGAAGATAATAAGTATTTGTGATGCCAAAACATTTTATTTTTATGGAGGAATACCTTATATAGGCAAGGAGTCTATTGTATGTGATGCAGGTATTTCCATCCCAACGTATTATGTGTTGAAATTGACGGAACTTATTCATGGGACAAACCGCAACATTGCTGTTGACAATTGGTTCGTCTCATGTGAACTGGCCGATAAACTCATGGAAAAAAANATGGGACAAACCGCAACATTGCTGTTGACAATTGGTTCGTCTCATGTGAACTGGCCGATAAACTCATGGAAAAAAACTGACTATGGTTGGTACACTGAGTAAAAGTAAATCAGAAATCCCCCCTAATTTCATCCAAACCAAGAANGGTCATGGGTGACCCCACCTTGTGTATATCGTCACACATTTTTCAAACTTTTAGGAACTCTTATTTTGATTGTTTTGTGTTCTTTTCTTTCAGAATGTCTAAGGAACAAGTTTTTAGAACTTTGGAAGAGATTGCAAAGGAGTTTGAGCATCNGTGTTCTTTTCTTTCAGAATGTCTAAGGAACAAGTTTTTAGAACTTTGGAAGAGATTGCAAAGGAGTTTGAGCATCAAAGAGCAGAAGAGGGTGACTCAGAGTTTGATTCATCTAGTGAAGTGGAGAGTGAAGAAGAAGATGGTGCAATACCCAATGATGTAGTAGAAGATATATTTGATGCTGAGGAAAATGAAGAAGACAAAGAGACAGAAGATGAAGAGANATACCCAATGATGTAGTAGAAGATATATTTGATGCTGAGGAAAATGAAGAAGACAAAGAGACAGAAGATGAAGAGAAAAGTGAACAAGAGGTAGGAAAGATATTTTATGGAAAGAAAGGTTACCAACGGCATGCCAAAAACATTATACTAAAATTGCCAGGCTCAAAACGAGAAGCTTTGATGAAAACATCTCCCTTAGAATTATTTAGCTTGCTAATAACAGACTATATTTATTCTCCAGAACATTATTCTGCACACAAATCACCAGATTGAAATTGAAAAAGCTAGGTACACTACATTCCAATTGTACCTCCAGCCAACTGATATGGTAGAAATTAAGGCATTACTTGGCATTCTATTCATGGCTGGAGCCCTCGAAGATGCTAACGTTCGCACAATTGGCATGTGGTCTGTTGTGTTTGGACCTCATTTTTCACATCAGTCATGAACAAAAATTACTTCGATTTCCTGATAAATAATTTGAGATTTGATGATAGAGCTACTCAGCCCGAAAGACTGACAAATTTGCTGTATTCCGTGATATTTGGAATATGTTTACAGAGCGTTTTAGGTCTGTGTATACACCATCCGAGCATGTTACTGTGGACGAAACTCTACTGAGCTTTCGCGGAAGGTGTCCATTAAAAATATACTTACCAAGTAAGCCAGATAAGTATGGCCTGAAGATAATAAGTATTTGTAATGCCAAAACATTTTATTTTTATGGAGGAATACCTTATATAGGCAAGGAGTCTATTATATGTGATGCAGGTATTTCCATCCCAACGTATTATGTGTTGAAATTGACGGAACCTATTCATGGAACAAACCGCAACATTGCTGTTGACAATTGGTTCGTCTCATGTGAACTGGCCGATAAACTCATGGAAAAAAAACTGACTATGGTTGGTACACTGAGTAAAAGTAAATCAGAAATCCCCCCTAATTTCATCCAAACCAAGAAACATCCACAGAATTTATGTATAGGAAAGAAAAAATGCTCTTTTCCTATGTGCCAAAAAGGAATAAAAACGTGCTTCTGCTTTCCTCATTCCACGATGAAGGAAAAATTGATGGGACCTGTGACAAATCAAACGTTGTGTTATTTTACAATGAGTTCAAAGGCGGAGTGGATGTGTTTGATTTACAGCGCCATCTAAAAACCACAGCCAGAAAAACAAGGCGGTGGCCATTATGCTACTTTTATGGTATGCTCGATGCAGCAGGTGTGAACACTTTTGTCCTCTACAAATACAATGGATGAACTGACGACCGCAACCAATTTCTGAAATCCCTTGCATATTCGTTGGTGGAAGAAGAAATGAAAAGGAGAGTTCAGACAGAAGCAGTTTTTACCAAAAGATTTGGTTATAACAATAAATAGTCGTGAAACAATTTGGTACAGAAATCCCGGAGCCAACACCGCCAACTGCTGAACTTAGCTCAACTTCAAGAAAGAGGAAAAGATGCAGCCTATGCTCAAGAGGGAAGGATCGGAAAAGTGTAGATTTGTGTTCGAAATGTAAATGTTCCATTTGCTCTGAGCATAAGTTACAAATTTGTATAAATTGTATGAAAGATTGATTTTTACTTTATAATTTTCTTATTATCATGTTCCTATGTCTATATTATTATGTTCCTATTTGTACCTGTAATTGAAAGAGTTCCTTTGTAATTTTAATTTCCTTTTGGTTTGAATTGTGTGATTATTAGCACTTAATTTTGTATGAACATACAATTAATAACATGTTATCTCTCTTATAGTTTTTCATAGTTATAATACACAAATTTATTAGGTACTCAAATTATTATTCTTTGCATTTTGTGTAGAATTTCAATAAAAATAATGTTTCCGTACAAGTATGTTATATTTTATCATCCTAAGCTTGAAAATAAAAAGGGTCATTGGTGACCCCACCTTGTGATTATCGTCCCTCGATAAGAACCTTGTGAATCCAGGGTTAACAGTTAGTCATCTGTCTTGTAATTTCTTTTATTAGTGCTGTGTGTAATAATCTAATGATTTCCTAAGTGAAATGATTGGTCCCAAGGTATACTGTGTAAACTGTCTTTCACACTATGCTGCTAAAGGTTAAACTGTTCACTGTTATAAATTTACACTCTCCAATACATCTCCCTAATTATACACATCATTAGAAACATTACTTCACAGTATATTGGAAAAACAAACAATTGTCATTTTTGGCATTGTGCAGTAAATATGTTGTTACAGCTGCAGAACCAATTTTATTAAAGCTTTGTTCACGTGGGCTCAACTTCTACACACAAAGATGTAGCGGGTCATGAATGGAAGTCTTTAGGTGTAGAAAGTGCAGAGTGTGTAATGTCGCCTGAACGCTTAGGTGCAGCCCTCAAAGCATTAAAAAAAAAAACTTGCATATATCTATTTTTTTACACTACCTCTCTTTCTCAGCCACATTTAAATTCAAGTAATGTACAAAAAATATGTGGCTTAGTTTTTCCACCTGTCCAAAATGAATGATAAAGAGGCTGAAATCCCTTCTCTCAATTTTATTATAGAACCTGCCAATTTTTCAAAATGCCATATTGTGTAAAGCATTGTGCATATGTACGAGATTTACTATTATTATTTGTCAAACAATATTTAATTGTATTTCATAAGGAGTCTTTGCAATACATAACCTACCACACATTAATAAAAAAAAGCACAATATATTTCTTTACACAAAAATATTTTTAAAAAATATATCTTGCATCCTTATAGGTCGGACTGAACACAATTTTTGCTATCTACAAGAGTTCCCCTTTATCATTCATAACTGGAAAAGCCAACATCTTAAACCCTCTTTTGAAATTAGTGTCAAATCCCTATTTCAAAACTTATACACTAACTACTCCACCTCCCGAGGTGGTGTAAAAGGTGTAGCACCTGGGTGTCGAAGTTGTAGTTACACCCACCAGTTGAACGGTTTGGGTGTAGCAACCAAAATACTACTTCCGACAAGAAAGAGTCCCTGTGAAAGTTGCTTGCTTGTCTTTAGTTCATGTACATCTATTGGTAGTGAAAGACAGGTTTATATGAATGTTATTAGTAGTTACATTAAACAATTATGTATGGCAAACTTGATAGTTGAACTTGCATTTTTAGTGGTTTGATATTACTTCTTCGATATAGTCTACATATTGGTGTCAAAAAGGGAAGACCATATAGTATTTTTAGCACCCAATTTTGTAATATTTTTTGAGTTCTTTTGTAATAAGTTTTGTTCCTTGGCCGCTTATTACATATTAAAATATATAAATATATATATGTATGTATATATACACACACACATACAAATATATTGAAAATTTTCCCGTATGGTTATTGACATGTGACAACCCAGCTTATTTTATTGTCTATGGTCAGTTGGCAACATTCACTCGAGAAATAGAAACATTTTTAATATTTATGTTAAAAGTTTTGATTTCAGTACTTGATAATCTTGTATTATGGAGTGAAATGTTTTGCGGGAGGAATTGGTATCTGTGAGGGGGGGTCGCAAAGTTCAGGAAGGACATGGAAGAAGAGTTTGGTCGGGTAAGGGATAGGAGAGAGAGCTCGCTACCGGGCGGTAGCCCAATTGCAGGTTATTATTATTATTAATCATATATGTAGTTTGTTTAATCAATGTTTATTGTAAGTTTATTATTTACAAGTCATTTGTAAATCTTAGTCAGATCTTTTTTCATATAATGCAATAGTTGGGCTGTTGTATTTGCTCTATAAAAAAAATCTGCATCGTCTGCAAATAAGAACAGTAGGCCCTCTAGTGGCAATCCTCCAAGGTCATTTATGTAGGTTACGAATACAATTGGGGCCAATACTGAACCTTGGGGTACTCCATATGTTACTTCCAACTCTACACTATCAATAACATTCACTGAAACTGTTAGGATTGTTAAGAGTCAAATTAAGTGCTGAGCATAATGACTTACGAATTATAATCATAAAAAAACTCAACTGTGTTAAGTATTTATTCTTAAGCATGCCTTTTAAGCGAATTATTATTTTGTAACATATAATACATGGTTTTAAAGCTTCTCAAGGGGCAATTGACAAGTCCAGCACATTTCAAGCACGAGTGTTTGAAATATATATCAAGCAAAAGACTGTATTATTCGGTAATACAGTGCATTTTTGGCCTAAAAATATTTTTGAACATGGTATTTCCAACATTTATATGTTTTCAAAAAGTATATAACCTGGATGTCACTATTTTAAAACACCATTGTGTGATTGTTTACACACTGCTAGACCTGAGAAATTAAGGAAGGAATTGTATTCAAGAAAGTCTATGTACAATTTACCTCGAAGTAGAAAACTAATAGTAGAAGTCTCAATTCAGTTTCTTTAGAATAAAATTTCCCTGTGATAGGGGATATACATACATATTCGTGGTTGCATAAACGCAAGTAAATTGTTTAATACATTCTTCTTGGCACAGAGTATAAATAAAGCTCCTTTGGTAGCAGACAGGTTAGGTTCACTGCATGAAATAACTTATATCGCATAAGCCTAATTGCCCAGTCGAATATTCCCTTATTTCTCAGATTTATGTCATAAAGTCGCACAATTTGAAGGCTAGAATACCAGAGATAATACCTGGCGATATAAATTTTAAATCTAGTATGGAAATAATTTTCACGTGCCTAATAACAAGAACTTATTCATAATTGCATTAATATAATTGACTTAAATATTAATATTCCGATTTTTGTCACAAATTTAATGAATACTAGGCTTGGGTAACTACGGACACACCTATATCTTTGGATATATATCTGAGCACGGATATAGCATAACTCATTCCTTTTCCATAAAATTACTATATCTTATATCCAAGTAACTCCGCTCCGACTCTGTGACTGGTTTATCCGATTTTGTTCGCTTACATGCTAAAAAAATTAAATTTAGAAGCAACTTCGATCCAGGCTGACGTCCAAACAATTAGCGAAACTGCTATTCATAGGCAGCAACATGAAATGATAAATGTAATATAAATAATGTAAAAATATTACCTACCTACTTTAACATGAAAAAAATACACACCATCAATCAGAAGATTACTGTACAATACAGTAACATGATTTAATCAGAGAAACAAAAATAATTACATATATCAATAAGATAATCGTTTTACATAGTATTTTATTTTTAAATACGCCAATCAAATACCTATCAATTAGCTAATCCAGCAACCATTTTACCATTTAAGCACCGTTTGAGAAACTGGGGGAGAAAGTAGAAAGGAAAATCAAATATTTATGTACCTCTAACTACCGCGGTCAAGTTAGTAGATTTCAACCGCAAATAAGGTCCTCTAACGTTAGTACATTCCTAACCTACGTACGAATAAATATTCCGGACAAATATAATTTTCCTAAAGTTTTATTAATAGGTAAGTACTATCATACCGTCACAACTTTTACGTTCTTACTGGAACTTACACAAATATATACAAGCTAAATATGTAATCTCCACATTTACAAATAAATGTGAGCTTCCTATTGGAAAAAAAACATCTGAAATCCATATTACCGGATCCACATCTACAACTGTCTTTATACAACCAACCGCGGATATTTCACCACTTATAAAAATATATTCGATTAAAGTGAGCGATTGAGAGTAATATTAAATAATGATGCGTCTCTTCGGGTATACTCCTGCGAAAATCGCGTTAGCCTACACTTAATGTTTATTTATTAATCGCTGTTCAAACACAATAAAACGCGGTATTTCTAAGCATTCTAATAGGCCATTCTAGGCAGTTATTACTGCTGTAACGCTACAAAATAAGAGAGCGACAGAGAACAGGCACTAGAGATGGGTAACAAAGCTCTGCACCGCGCAATTGCGCTAACTCAGTACATTGTGCGCCTACTCACTGCCTTCAAAATATGTAACTCAAATCAGTGGCGCAGTTGTCTAGTAAAGTAGATATCTGAAAAATATTGATATTGGTTCTATAGATTATCTCCAAAATAAAGTTTTACGAAACTATGAATACAGTGAAAATGTTGTGACTAGCAAAAATGTAAAATAATAAGTTATTTGCCCACTGCGTTAATTATTGGAACGATTTCGGCATTTAAAGCTTTTGTATATGTTTTCATTTCTTTTTAGTTGCATGTTTATTTGTTTTTAAAGCCCCTACCTAACTACGTAGCAGGTTTTGTAATTCAGGACATCACCTCTAAATTTTATTTATATGTTTTATTTGTTAATATTTTCACACAATTTGACAGTTGTACTTATTTATTTTATTTATTATGAGAACTGAGCTCGAATATCTTTGGTAGTGTTAATTATCTTGTCATCGTTTTCCCCTTTGCATTTAACCTGGTTTTTATCCAGGAGTTTTGGCTACAGAAGAATATATACATTACAGAGCTGATTAGACTGTGACGACTTTTTGGAGTTTCCAGTTTTATTAGCTTCGCTGTGTGAATACCAAAGTTGATTTCCTCTCTCCTCAGACACCATGATGAGCGGTACGATGTAAAATTTTGTCTGCAAGATTTACTTGTAAATTTGTAATTACCGCCTAACATAATGATGTTTGAGAGGCATCAAGTTACCGTAAATATGCAAGATACGATAAGAAGAGGCTCAAAACAACATCGAAATTAGTTTTTTGAGTGCTTAAAGTACATCGGCAGCCATCTCCATCTACGACTAATTATGACCTACAGAGGCTCGATAATATGAATTGGCATAATTTTACGCATGTTTACTACAAACTTTTCTACGATATTTGTCATCTCTAAATTATTTTGAATTTTAAGAGAGTTTATTTGGACATTTTAAATTTGTTATCAGAATTTTTATAAGGGTGTTAATTTTACTACGAACGCTATCCAGAAACCAGGAGGGGAATTTCTTGCTCTAAAGCAGAGCAACATTGACAAACATTTTAAGAAGTATTTAATGCTGAGAGACCAATGAGAATAAATTATCTTTTGATTGCTATTATTAAAAGAGGTGATAGTTTCTGATTCTTTCACAAATGGAATATTATTTAAATGAGTGATTTGCATTAATTTCAATACTGCATTCTGAGCTGATTATTTTTATTATTAATTAGGAATTGCACCTATGAAATGTGTTATATTTGGTGTAGAAGTTTAAGTAGATAGCATTTTACTATCAAGTAATTTTTCTTGTCTGGTTTCCTAGTGTTCATACAAATTGTATGAAAATTTTGTCTTGTGAGCATATATGTTGCTTCAAAGGTAAATGTGTCTACGTATATCTGTTTCACTAAGTGTTTCTTTTAATGTGCATATTTTACTCTGGTCACTACTTACCTGTAATAGCACTTAATAATCAGGAATTTTAGTAAAACAATTTAAAGTTTTAGGCTATTTTCTCATGCTGTATCAGTCAAACGGATGCTGACTAGCGTGTTGTAATTTCATCTCAGCTAGACATAAATAAAGTAAGTGGCACGGTGTCGCGTGACAGTTTTGAGGATTATAGCACGCCTTTGGCTCACTTCCCTCACCCCCTTACCCCACCCCCTTC
>NQII01005227.1:145145-169435 GCA_002778355.1 Clitarchus hookeri | reverse complement strand
TCGCCATTTCTGGGCTCAATTATAGTCATTTTATCAGAATGTAATATTTATTATGGAGGAGGAATGTTTTTCCTATGGATACTACGTCTCGTTTCAGTCTGTATTCACTTTAATTTGTACCGACAAAGCATGGGAAAGGGAAGTATGTATTTCATCTGATTATTCATTCTCCAGCAAGAAAATCATATTTTTTTTTTGTGATCGCACTTTAGAAAACCTCTAAACCAATAGATTAATATTAGCCAGGCACTCACTGTTGTCTTGAAGGCTAAGTGTACCCCGCCGCCACTTAGAACAAAACAAGGCATTCTAAAATCACCAGTTCCCGACTACCTGTGTCCAACCTTACGCGCCATTTTACTCCCGTCCTCCCTGTCACATTGCAGAGTCCAGCATCCTGCCGACTCAACATTGTCTACCTCGTGCGAATCAAGCGCCCGCAGTTGCTTCGACGCCATCATTTCATCAGAGGCAGATCTGATTAGCCCAAAAAAAAATCCATCGGCCCACTTCTATTATCTTCCATTAGCACTATAGCCAGGAACAGGTGTTTTCCGCAAAAATATTGCAAGACCAGTTGTACTCCAAAACACTTTTGTTCTTATGCACTTTCGTGGTTGGATTATTTTAATTGTCACGTGCCTCAAGTGTCTGTCCGCGAATCATGGACGTTCAGTATCGGAGTACTTTCTTACGACTGGCCCAGTCAAATAAGAACATGTCTTCTCACGTAGACACGCGGCCAATAACTAGGGACACTCGAATTTCTCGAAAATATTTCAGTACATGCTGTGTTTCAATACCCTACGGACATACCGACAGTTTTCTTTTGCTTATTGGCGACGT
Organism: Clitarchus hookeri; assembly: GCA_002778355.1. Taxonomy (NCBI): domain Eukaryota; kingdom Metazoa; phylum Arthropoda; class Insecta; order Phasmatodea; family Phasmatidae; genus Clitarchus; species Clitarchus hookeri. The sequence goes on along the minus strand of NQII01005227.1, from coordinate 168,589 downwards.
GTCTTTGCGAGAATATATTTTTATGCTTTACTGGCCAATAAGAATAAGGTAACTTCAATACTGTGAGTCTGTGATTCGCGGACATACACCTAAGACGCATAACACGGAAACCACCCAATCACGAAAGTGGATCTGAGCTAAAGTGTTATGAAACACAACTAGTAGTAAAATCTTTTCTCAAAATTCGGATGTTCCTACCAATAACCAATGGGAGTTGTAGTTATGGAGGTAGGATATTGAAGTCTACCATGGCCATAAATATTTTTGCGAAATACACATGTCCCTAACTATAGCATAGCATANTATTGAAGTCTACCATGGCCATAAATATTTTTGCGAAATACACATGTCCCTAACTATAGCATAGCATATGTTTACATATATATATATATATATATATATTTCAATTTGTTATTATCTTTAGTTGACAGAAGGCAGGAAGTATGACAATGCTATGGCCTGTTATAGAAACGTCCAGAACAGGTCCAATAGTAGTCGCGTTATCTACGAGCTATTTACGACCTCGAGGTCGTATATAGCTTTCAATAGACTTCGGACAGACGAACTCCCGAATACAGTTCTTCCCTCCTCCGACAAATTTCTTGCCTTAATAATTGTAATGTAGTGGGTCCAGGTCCATCAGCGGCCAGATGCGAAATAAGAACGAGTGATTAACTGTGGCTTGCGGAATAAGTTTGTCAACAACAATAATGTACAGCGGATATTTTGGTTCAATAAGTTGTTCGTTTTTCTTTATGTCAATCTGGGTGTTCTTCAGCCACTTGTAAAATCTGGCATCGTTGTGGACGCGACTAGATCACAGCCAAATTTTTAAGACCACGAACGTGTTTACTCCATTCATCTGTGTATTGCATGTAAAAAAAATTATACCTGTTTCGATATACCAATACACCTTCAATAACACAGCAACAAATGAACTACCTACTTTCTTAACTCTCTACCGACGTATTTACATTAACACATCGTGACTACAGCCAGACAATTGTTTCATACATTGATTAGTATTTATGTGACCGATTTATAATAGGGCTGAATAGGTAGCTTACACCTATGCGGGTCCCTTTGTTGCAATTTTCTATACTTGGTTAAANGACTTGGTTAAGCTTTGTTTGCACGAGGCGGAAGAATATCCAGGAAGTAGAACTTCGGCAAGGCATCAGGAAAGTTAGAAGCGACCGTGAATGGACTATAGGCAGTGGTATTGTGTATTCTGTGGTCGTAGCTGCGCGAGAGAAGAGGGTTGGTGCGGGCGCTTGCACAAGCCATTATCCCATCGCTGTTTGGCGTGCTTGCGCGCTCTCGTGTTTGCCAAGCGTACCAACCCAACGACACGACAAGCAATGGGTAATTTCAACGGCAAACCTCCGTCTTCAAACACGCGTACCTCTTCAAGGACTGCCCCCCGACCCCTCTTCCCCCTTCTCCGTTTTCCACCGCAAACGACTAATATATATTTACGCCTGTCCAGAATNCTGCCCCCCGACCCCTCTTCCCCCTTCTCCGTTTTCCACCGCAAACGACTAATATATATTTACGCCTGTCCAGAATAACTCCGGCAAACTAATTGCAAATACCCAGCAAAAAAAAATTTCGTCAACTAATTTAGCAATGTGTATCAACGCAACCGGCCGACTGGAAATATTTTACAATATCCGAGGCCTAGTACCGGGTGCAAATTAAACTTTAGGCGGTGGTGGGGAATTTTTTTCGTGGACTCGAGACTTTCGGAGATTTCGTATGAACACTGCGATACGACATACGATTGAAATCTAAAAAAAAATGCACATAATTTATAATGACTTAAGTTTTTAAAAAGCCGTATAGGACATTTAAAGTAATAGTACTGGGGATACACTAGGTTAAAATATCCGAAACCAATACAAACCCAGCATAGGCGTGCCTATATATTTCTATTAAGGTGGACCAGCAAAATTTCATGTATAGGCTGTTCAAGGTAAAGTGAGTACTTTTGAGATCCTAGTTACTTTTTCCTTTCAGCAATTTTTTTATCCTTTAACTACCTTTTTGAATAAATATTGCCACGTAAGTAAAAACGCAATGTGTATATTCTACTGTACTCGGAACTTAACTTCTGAGGCTAAAATAAAATATATTTCTTGACTATTATTCCAAAGGAGAGGGCTTTCAAAAGTGCTCACTNCTTAACTTCTGAGGCTAAAATAAAATATATTTCTTGACTATTATTCCAAAGGAGAGGGCTTTCAAAAGTGCTCACTTTACCGTGAATGGCCCATAGTGTAAACTGAAATGATAATACTTTTATACAGACATGTTTGGGGGTATGACTCTCTCTCTCTCTCTCTCTCTCTCTGTATGTGTATATATGTATGTGTGTGTGTCTATAAATAAATAAATATATATATATATTTATATATATACACATAAACATAACTTTTTAGTATTATTAAAAGTTTTTAGAATTCTTCTTACCTACAGTTCAGGTAGAAATCTTTAAAAAATAATTTGTGTAAAGTACTTTGATGTGTGGCGCCATTTGGACGTTCCGTTGCCTGCGCACTGCGCAAAATATGTTATGAAAGTTGTTCCAATCCCTCGCCATATGTCAGTGTATCTCCTATATTATTACATTCCCGGTTAATATGCCAATTAGCATACCATATCTGGAATAGAAATACTTAATGTGGAGACAAGTCTAGTTTTCGATTGTCTGTTACGAAAATGACATCTATTTACACGACTTACATTTTTTGTGCACTTGGCAAAATGGCAAAGAAATGTATTCAGCTAAAAATCTTACAAAGCAAACATCGGATAGACTAAACCTAACAAATCATGAAATGCCAATTATATGTATAGGGTTCGCTATGTTTTGAAACCATGCAAATTAAATCATTTTTGTTCAGTTAATTAATTCATAATACATATCGCAGATAAATATATTGTTCCCACAATTATTGTAATAGATTTTTAATGTTGTGCTATATACACACTTGTTAATGACAGCAGTACTCGGTCGATAACAAATACATTGGCGAAATTGCCGTATTGAATATCTACATTAGGTATGCTAGCCGGGGGGGGGGGCATGGCACCTGACCCATCATGTGCGCACGCCTATGAAGCCCAATGAGTATAAGTTATTTTTAACGGTAGATTATTTTTGTATTGCAAGTAAATCCAGCATTATTACTCTTCATGGATAGAAATCTTTTTTTTTTACATGAGCCAGGGGAGAAAAAGTTATGACAGGGGAAGATTCTCCGACAAACCACCCCATCCCACCCCCCATAAATGCATTCTCACACTACCTAGAAGAGTGCAATACGCAGAGATGCGCATAACATGCTCCATTGAAACCTCTGTTAAGACTTCCAAAAGTGACTAAACGAGAATAGGTTAGCGTTCTCGGTCCATCAGAACAGAGCGAAACTTATTTTGGCTGCGAGATTAGTCCCCAGCTGTCGCCATTTCTGGGCTCAATTATAGTCATTTTATCAGAATGTAATATTTATTATGGAGGAGGAATGTTTTTCCTANGTCGCCATTTCTGGGCTCAATTATAGTCATTTTATCAGAATGTAATATTTATTATGGAGGAGGAATGTTTTTCCTAGGGATACTACGTCTCGTTTCAGTCTGTATTCACTTTAATTTGTACCGACAAAGCATGGGAAAGGGAAGTATGTATTTCATCTGATTATTCATTCTCCAGCAAGAAAATTCCACTTTAGAAAACCTCTAAACCAATAGATTAATATAAGCCAGGCACTAACTGTCTTGAAGGCTAAGTGGACCCCGCCGCCACTTAGAACAAAACAAGTCATTCTAAAATCACCGGTTCCCGGTCACCTGTGTCCAACCCTACGCGCCATTTTACTCCCGTCCTCCCTGCCACATTGCAGAGTCCATCATCCAGCCGAATCGACATTGTCTACCTAGTGCGAATCAAGCTCCCGCAGTTGCTTCGACGCCATCATTTCATCAGAGGTGGATCTGATTAGCCCAAAAACAATCATCGTCTCACTTATATTATCTTCCATTAATACTATAGCCAGGAACAGGTGTTTTCCGCGAAAAGACTGCAAGACCAGTTGTACTCCAAAAAACTTTTGTTCATATGCACTTTCGTGGTTGGATGATTTTTAATGTCACGTGCCTCAAGTGTCTGTCCGCGAATCATGGACTTTCAGTATCGGAGTACTTCATTACGATTGGCCCCAGTCAAATGAGAACATGTCTTCTCACGTAGACACGCGGCCAATAACTAGGGACACTCGAATTTCTCGAAAATATTTCAGTACATGCTGTGTTTCAATACCCTACGGACATACCGACAGTTTTCTTTTGCTTATTGGCGACGTGTCTTTGCGAGAAGATATTTTTATGCTTTACTGGCCAATAAGAATAAGGTAACTTCAATACTGTGAGTCTGTGATTCGCGGACGTACACCTAAGACGCGTAACACGGAAACCACCCAATCACGAAAGTGGATCTGAGCTAAAGTGTTATGAAACACAACTAGTAGTAAAATCTTTTCTCAAAATTCGGATGTTCCTACCAATAACCAATGGGAGCTGTAGTTATGGTGGTAGGATATTGAAGTCTACCATGGCCATAAATATTTTTGCGAAATACACATGTCCCTAACTATAGCATAGCATATGTTTACATATATATATATTTCAATTTGTTATTATCTTTAGTTGACAGAACGCAGGAAGTATGAAAATGCTATGGCCTGTTATAGAAACGTCCAGAACAGGTCCAATAGTAGTCGCGTTATCTACGAGCTATTTACGACCTCGAGGTCGTATATAGCTTTCAACAGACTTCGGACTGACGAACTCCCGAATACAGTTCTTCCCTCCTCCGACAGATTTCTTGCCTTAATAATTGTAATGTCGTGGGTTCAGGTCCATCAGCGGCCAGATGCGAAATAATAACGGGTGATTAACTGTGGCTTGCGGAATAAGTTTGTCAACAACAATAATGTACAGCGGATATTTTGGTTCAATTAGTTGTTCGTTTTTTCTTTATGTCAATCTGGGTGTTCTTCAGCAACTTGTAAAATCTGGCATCGTTGTGGACGCGACTAGATCACAGCAAAATTTTTAAGACCACAAATGTGTTTACTCTATTCATTTGTGTATTGCATGTAAAAAAAATTAGATCTGTTTCGATATACCAATACACCTTCAATAATACAGCAACACATGAACTGCCTGCTTTCTTAACTCTCTACCGACGTATTTACATTAACACATCGTGAATACAGCCAGACAATTGTTTCATACATTGATTAGTATTTATGTGACCGATTTATAATAGGGCTGAATAGGTAGCTTACACCTATGCGGGTCCCTTTGTTGCAATTTTCTATACTTGGTTAAACTGTGTTAGCATGAGGCGGAGGAATATCTTGAAAGTAGAACTTTAGCAGGGCTGTAGGAAAGTTAGAAGTAACTGTGAATGGTCTATAACATTTCTCATGTGAAATAGGTGTGTAGAAGGTGGCCGGGATTTCTGGCGCAGTGCGTGTCGAGTGCCGTGATGACGTGACGCCATTCGTCGATTGTGGTGACCGCCATTACGCTGCAGGTTTCCGTGTTTTATGGTAACTAGGAGGACGGCTCCAAGCTGCGGCGAATGGCGTACTTATCACGACAAAAAAATAATAATTCCTCGACCGAAACTTAATTTCCGTCGACGACCTCCTTAGCCCGAGGTCGTTAAGGGCTTTATCTTTTGGTCACCGTGTTGCGGGTTCGAATCTTGAGTAAGCCATGGATACGTGTGTACTGTTTGAGATTTAAGTTCTGATTGTTTCAGCATGCAAGCAGGTATCCGAGCCCAATAAGGCTGCTGGCTTGAATAATAGCCTTTAGCAAGCGACAACTCCGAAAAGGAAAAAAAAACTTTAAGAAATAGATTACAACCTGCACCATAAAACTGTATTATTATAATTTACATAAGTCAACAAAATTAACGGAAGAAAGTAATCGAAAATAAGCAGAAAGCACACAACAGAGGATAGAGTGTCAAGAAGCAATGATAATCACTAGGCATATCAGAATTTCGCTAAATGATTTCACGACCAGTTGTATTTTATAACACTTCATCTCAGATGCACTTTCGTTATTGGGTGGTTTCCGTATTACGTGTCTTAGATGTATGCCCGCGAGTCAAAGACGCACAGTATTGAAGTTACCTAATGCTGATTGGCCAGTTAACAAAGAGAAGATTTTCTCACAAAACACGCCGCCAATAAGCAAAGGAAGTAGTTGGTGTGCCCGTAAGGTATAGAAATCTAGCACGTAAGGAAATCTTTTCGCGCAATTCCGGTGTCCCTAATAATAAAAATTTATATTGTGTATTAACGTGATATACCAACAACTAACGCGGTGCGTTCTAATGGAAATTCGAAACTCAAAAATGTATCTGCGAAAGGCAACTATAATAACTTCATGAAATTGTTTAATGGTCCATTCAAAAAAAGAATAACAGATAGTACCTGAGCACATACGCAAGTATGGGTACAACATTCTGCTAACACGAGAGGTGCGTCAAATTGTTCGTGTTTTGTTTTCAAAAAAAAAAAAATTGAGAGGGGGGAGTTTTCTCGGCTACCGACAGCGTGAGTGAGTAAGTGGAGAGATTTGGGTGGCTCTTAACATCGAGGTCATGAGAGCCTATGAGGGTGAAGTGAGGTGAGTATGGGACAGCGCCGGAATGGGGGGCGGGGAAATGGGAGATCCCCGAGAAAACCCGCCGATCAGCGGCATCGTCCGGAAGATTACCGTATGCAAAAATCCAGGAGTGGCCCCACCGGGAATCGAACCCGGTTCGCCTTGGTTGGAGGCGAGTAATATAACAACTACACCACCGCGGCCCCGCTATTTATAGCGTGATATTTTAAGAGTTCTCAGCTTGCCTCGTCTGAAGTGTTGTGTTCTTCTCGTATATGAACACATTGGACTCGCATTTAATAGTTTCATGGGAAAACGTGTGTTTCCAACACTCTGCACCAGGTACGTGGGATCCTTAAGGACGTTGGATACCAAAAAATTAATTATCTTATATTTGTACCAAACATTGTTCAACTTGTACGCATTGCTAGAGACCTTAAAAATTCCCTTTTTCATTTCGGGACAAGCTATAATTAAAATCCCCGTACGTTTGTATTGCTAATGCTATTGATCCACCCGTTAAATTACACCTCTTGGACAACTCTGAGCCAATAATAAATACACAGTAAAATGCAGACTGAATCACCGTCTTCTGCTAATACAACAAGCGACAAATGAACGGTGATATCTGCATGATTTTGCATACGAAAATGGAGTATAGCCTACAGGTCATTGAACTCGCGAATATTTCAAGTCTCTACGCATTGCATGTAATGCCATTTTCCTCGAATACAATATTTTACAGTTTATATTTTTTGAATAATTTGATGTCAAATACAAAATTATTCTGTTTTGCTGCAGCCATAATATACTAACTAAGTTGTACAAATGAAAAAAATTACAATGTAAACTAATGCCGTGGGCTACCGTTTGACATATATGTAGAGGCCGTGATATTATAACGAAAAAGTTTACAGACAAGATACAGTTCAAAATACTGCAGGAGTCGTTAAGCTTTCTTTATTGGCTGAACCGTGATCTGGTCAGTGTTAACTGTTTGCGCACGAGGTACGAAAATTCAGTGCCGGAGTTACGTAATTCTGAGTGGTTCGGTTAAATGCAAATACGACACCAGCAGTATGGCAACAGCTGAGGTGTGCATATAATAATGAAGTTTACTGTGTGCTCCGATTTTTTTTTTAGCGAAAAATCACTGGCCCTACATGTATGTAGGGACACCTTTTTTCCCCGCGAAAATATTTCAGGACAAGTTGTGATCCAACGCACTTTAGTTTAGAACCAGTTTCGTGATTGGACCATTTGAATTGTTACGCTTCTCACCTGTCTGCCCGTGAATCACGGACGGTCAGTATCGGAGTAACATAATTCTGATTGGCTCACTCATGTAGCAGACCCTCTTCACGCAAAGACAAGCGGCCAGTAGTCAAATGAAGACTGCAAGTGTACACATAGTATGTTGAAGTCTAGCCTCCGCGTGAATATTTTCCTGAAAATCAGGTGACCCTACATATCACCAAGTAAAAGCGCACGCATTTTTTTTTGTTCTGTGTACACCCTGTTATTTGGAGCTTTCGTACGTTTCACGCGGTAACTTATAGCATAAGTTGAAACTGTATTTGTTTTTTTTAATTCCTACAACTTAGTTAGCACTTGTTATTACGGCTGCAGCCAAACAGAAAAAAAATTTTATTTCACATCAAATTATTTTTAAAAAAAATTTATGTAAAAAGTTTTTTTATTCTAAGGAAATAGCATCACATACACAGGGTACAAGTTGAATAATGTCTGGTACAAATACGAAATAATGAATTGGTTTGGTGTCCCCAACATCGTTAACCTTGTTAAGGAGGGGGGGGGGCCGCTCGATACAGAAGAAGTGGCACGAGCAGAGAAGTCGGCAGATGGAACATCAACAACTGGTTGTTGCCCAGCGGGAGGTCCTCTCTGCAGCGTTGCGACACCTCGCTGCTCCTGCTCTCAACTCGACTGCCTTACAGCGAGGAGCATATAAGCAACATTGAGTTATAACTCGACAGGGCGGCGTGAGAACCTTATCTCAAGGCCTGTTTGCTATCGAAAAAGTGTACGTGATGAATGTGTTCGTATCAGAACGACAAAAAGTTTTATTTTTACGAAGCAATTCATGTCCATCGCGTGCTTGCAGTGTCGACGTGTAGCCGTGTTAGGGAATGGCGATATTTCATTTCGTGTCGTGTACAAAAGGTCAAGGGAAAAGGAGAATAAGAAGTAATGTATTTATTTGAATATCCAATTTCTAAAAGAAAACTTGCGTTTTTATTTCCTTTACTCTTTAAATAATACTGTTTCAATTTCTCTAGGTCTGTGGGCTTAGCCAAGTTCTTTGAGGGATGGAGGACTTAATGAAATAAAAGAGTTAATAGTAATATCCTAATTTATTTACAACCACCACAAATAAAATAGTCCCGATGTAATATCTCACAAAAATTTGGCTACCAATTGATATTTACAATTAACAAACTTAATCTATACAATTCACAATCACCTCAAATAAATTAATGCAATCAAATTACTGAAATCAGTCTCGATAAACAGTGTTTCAAAACTAATTGAATTATTTTATAAATTATACTGTATGTCCAATATTTACAATAAAGTTCGTATCACACATTCACAGAGTCCCGCCTTAATTCAGTCCACATTCCACTAGTCCGTAATGTTCTAGAGTGCTTCGAGCACCCCCATGCACAGTAGCTCATCGGGTACCACGCCGTCTCGTCCGTCCACATCGCACAAACACTCGCTTTCCGTCGTCTCGCAGCCTCTGTGGTCGTCCTTTCTTCCCACCAATGTCCCACACTGCACCAAACTTTTCCCGATCACAGAATTTCAGCCAGATGGCTACCACAAATACTGCTGGTCCTCAGGCTGCAGGTATATTTATAGACGGCGCCGGTCACAGTCCAGAACCTTCTTCAAACGCCGCGTTGCGACGAGGAACATGATTACCAGAAAATTGTTGCTCATCTTGTCAAGTCGTCGACTCATCCGGCAGGGAGGAGGAAGGAGGGGCTGTGGCACCAGCCAGGTCGGCTGTCGATCATTTCCCCTGCCGCCTGGTGGCGGAGCAGTGAGCGAGTCTGCCTAGGAGAGGGGGGGATTGAGGTCGGTCACTCCCCACAGTGCCACAAGCACCGCACATAACCAGATGAACCTAACAACACGTCTAAATAATTACGATTGATGATAAATAAATGTTTCACTAAAATCAAGTTGATTTTTACTAATGTGTGGTTGGCTATACATTATATGGGTACATTCGCTGTGAACCACACCTTTTCTGTAAACGTTATATGCAGAAGTATCTTACGTACACGAAATTTATCGTGAAGCGACCTTAACACTCCTGCTTTCAAGTCGACACAGTAAGGAGCATTTAAGTAGAATAGCTGTAACTCAACAGGATAACGAGAGCACCTTGTATTATTCGTTCGTGTGCCGAAGTAGGTTCTACGGTGCTGCCGACGTTAAACACAGATTAGGTACACGTGCCATTATTGCTGACGGGCACTGAAGTCACTGATAATTTGTCAGCTCTCCTCAGCAGAAATGGAACAGTTTGCAATATTTTAGGCATTCAATAAGCTATTAGTTTCGAAACTCTGGCTGTAATATTATTTTTAATTAGATAAAAGGGATAAACCTATTCATTTCAGTCTTAAATACGATTCCCCCTCAAAAATTGTTTACGCATCAAACAACGTACTAATACTCGCAGGACTGAAGAAAATTAACTTCATGACAAGATAATGTTTATTTTGATGTTACATTTTCCGGTTTTTTTCCATAAGGGCTTCCTTATATTTAATGATAATACACTAAGCATTTCTGTGAACGTCTTTAAGGAACAAGCGATTTGAGCCGCCCGCCAGTATCTGGTTCTACTGGCTCTGCACTATCTCTGCCAGCTCCGGTAGTCGCCGTGGCTTTGCACGAGAAGACAGACGGACCACGGCGGAAACCATTCCCAGTGAACACCAGTGATCATCAGCAGTAACGGAACAACATCTGACGTTACTGAAATCACTGGCCAGTGGAATCAGGGAGTCTCGGAACGCGGGAAGAGTAAATTACCAATTTTCACTCTACTGCGTTGGCAAACTATGCGCGTGACGTCGCCCAATTTTCATTTCCATTTAATGAATAATATTATTGACTGTGTTGTTTATTCGCAGTTATTTCGTGTTATAAATGCATTTGTGACAATACGTAGCCTATCATAATCATAGAGCTGAAACACTTCGTTACAAACAATTTCAAGCCAATATTTGCACGTGTCAGCAACAAACATAGTGAGTAACCCGCATAGACCAAGAAAGCTGTGCTTCCGCCGTCAGAATTCAAATACGCAAACCAAGAATATCTAAAGAGAAAATCTATATGAGTTGTTATTATATATTTACGCGATGCGCAGGTAGCAAATATTTTGTTTAAATGTGAAAAAAAAATTTAATACCGAAAATAGTAAGGATTTGTTTTCCCTGTTCTAGTTACAGGGGATGAAGCTTACCTACGGTCGTTCGTAAACAACGTGCGAGTGAGCACCTTCGAATTATATTTCACCCAAAACTAATTCCCAAGGTTCGTTANCGGTCGTTCGTAAACAACGTGCGAGTGAGCACCTTCGAATTATATTTCACCCAAAACTAATTCCCAAGGTTCGTTACTAAAAAATAGCACTGTTAAGGCGTAGTATCTATCTAAAAATTTTTAGAATCGTTTTTTTTTTTTGCCATAACTGTTGCCATGTACGAAACCATAATCGGAAATATATTTTCTGTCATTTTTTATCTTACAGTAGAGAATATAAATAAACTTCAGAACTTGCACTGAGTAGTCCTACGTGCCATAAAAATTATATACCCTTAACCGGTTCGATTATCGTGCTCACTATCGAGGACACTTGTACATGATCAATACTTGTGACCCTTACTGTACACAGCAAGGCATCAGTACCCGATGTTCTGAGTGTCTTCCTTGCCATATCTACGCAAATTACTGCACGTATTGTCAGGGCCGTCGAGAGCTATGTCGCCCCCGCCGAGAGCTATAACAACAAACAGATAATCAGGCAATCACAGTAACATGCACATATAGCTGACTTACATAATTTTCACTACCCATAAATGCCTTGAATTTAAATAAAATAATTACATGTAGTTCAGTGTAGCCGTATTCGTTTTACACAATTTTTTAAATTATAAATTTTTTTTCTGGTTGTTATGGGTCCACTCGGAGGCCGCGGCTCCACGGATACAGCCATGCCTTCCAAGCCGTCGCGACACCCCCACCCCTAGTTTGTGAGTGGTTAGTACATGGCAACGGCGATCACGCAGCGCCTCGCTCACTGTTTGCGACAAGTTCCTACGCTTGCACCTAGATGGCGGGGATGGCTTCAGTTTCAACAGCTGAGGTCTGCGGATGAGTTAGGTTCAGGATCGTCGGAGTGCAGTGTTGAATAAACTGGAGCACACCGACAAAACCAACAGCAGCGTGCCGCGTTGTTTGCTCGCGACTGCACGCCGTGTGGGAACGAATTACCATCGTGGAGCCCGTTCTCGTACCGCAACCACTTACGTGCGAAGCGCAGTATATAACTTGAGTTTGGTGGCCAAGATTTTATGAACCCGGAAACAGCCAATTACGGTTCAGAACAAACATCGCCGGCCAGGTCCAGCGACTTTTCGCGTAAAAATCGGAGCACACAGTAGACTTCAATACTATACACACACCTCGGCTGTTGTTATACCTCCGTTGGCTGCTGGTGCCGTGCCCGTCTTTGACCAAGCCACTCAGGACTAAGCAACTCCGACACCGAACCTTCGTGATTCGTGCGCAAACTGTTAACACGGGCCAGAACCTTTTTTAGCCAACCAAAGAAGCTGGACGACCCTACAGTGCTTTGGACTGTATCTTGTCTCGAAATCTTTTCGCGAAGTATCACTTCCCCTACCGCCGGCTTATCTTTCAGCTGTTTGCTAGTCACCAATAACTAGAGAGACCTGAAAAATTCGCGTTTTCATTTCGGGACAAGCTAGAATTCAAATCCCCGTACGTTTATATTGCTAATGCTACTGGTTCACCCGTTAAATTACACATCCTGGACAACTCTGAGCCAATAATAAATACACAGTAAAATGCAGACCGAATTACCGTCTTCCGCTAACACAACAAGCAACCAATGAACAGTGATATCTGCGTGATTTGGCATACGAAAATAGAGTACAGCCTACAGGTCATTGAACCCGCGAATTTTTCAGGTCTCTACCAACGACTTTTTCACATGTTTACGGGATGGTGACACTAAAAATAATTCTTGACTTAAACGAACATTCTTTAAAAAAAAAAGTAGCCAAAACTTTTTTTTTGTTATCGCTACAAATTAAATAATTCATGTTCACAACACACTCTTTTATGAAACGTTCAAAATAATTTACAGGCATATCTCTGTGTTTATAACAGATTTGGCGTATTCGGTACTTGCTTGTAAAATTTAACTTTAGTTTTACTCATTCCACAGAAACGTGTTGTTAGAATTGGTTCTAGTTTAGCCATAGTGTTACAAAAATAATCTAGGCAACATAGTTTCCAAAAAATATTGATAAAAATACAAAAAAAATCCATACGTTTGAATTAAAAACATAAACCATATGTATAGTAATGTTGTCAGCTAATTTTTAAATTATTTCAGTGTATCTGCGTCTACCTAAAAATGGTGGTTATAACGTATGTTTCAATTCTTTTGGCACACGCATCAGCTTTCTAACAAATCACACTTACGTGGGCGACACCACGGAAACGCTAATTCTTAAAAATGGTGGTAAGATACAAAATTTGGCAGAAAGAAGAACTTAATTAACCGTTTTCGCAAGTGTTCCTTTAACCGAGTAATCCACTCTGATAAATACGTCCATGAATCATTACTATCACGCACACTGCTGTATAGGATAGCATTCTATCCAAATTAACATTTTATACGATTTCTATAGAATATCAACCCAGTTTTCGGAAAAGACAACTACAGTCCCTTTCCTGCTGGAAAACAATAATTTAATGTTTTGTGTTAATCTCTTTATCCACTGAACATATTGGGATAACATGAATCTAATATATTTTATACATTGCGACGAAACAAACATTTTGGACATTCATGGGCGGAATAGCTATGCAATATTTTCACATTTCCTCTCTCTCTCTCTTTTCTCTCCGTTTCTCTCTCTCTTTCTCTCTTTATTGCTCTCCCTTTCTCTCTCAGTTTCTCTCTTTCTCTCTTTTTTCTCTTTCTCTCTTTTTTCTCTTTCTTTCTTTTTTCTCTCTCTCTCTGTCTTTTTTTCTCCCGCTCTCTTTTTCTCTCTCTTTCTCTCTTTATTGCTCTCCCTTTCTCTCTTTATTGCTCTCTCTTTCTCTCTTTATTGCTCTCTCTTTCTCTCTTTATTGCGCTCTCTTTCTCTCTTTATTGCTCTCCCTTTCTCTCTTTTTTCTCTTTCTCTCTTTTTTCTCTCTCTCTCTGTCTTTTTTTCTCCCGCTCTCTTAAAGAGAGAGACATTGAAATGCCTTACCTTATACAACACGCCTACGCCGTACAGCTTGACAGCCTGCAAGTGAAACCCGCGAAAGCACAACCGTGTCAAGGAAATGGGCATTCGATCCAAGCGACGCTACCTTCGGCCTACCGAGGAGCTTCGCTCGGCCTCGCGCCAAAACTTACTTCCTCTTTCGCGCGCTCTCGTGCAAGATCTGGTACTGTCGGGACGCGAGGCTGCATTCAAAGATCTCGGGTGCCGATTCTTTGATTTTCGAACGGCCATTGTACACACTTCAAACAAGCAACAATCATATTTATCAGTTTCGTGCAACGAAACTTATCAGCATTACCATTAGTACCAACCAACTTTCTGAATACCCAAATATCATCACCAAGCTCAAACTTAAGCTTACATCGAGAATACACTANTTAGTACCAACCAACTTTCTGAATACCCAAATATCATCACCAAGCTCAAACTTAAGCTTACATCGAGAATACACTAATGGAGAAGGAGCAATACTGATAACAGAATTAGAAGTAGCAACAAGCTCATTAGTAGCAAACGATAGTGTATTTGTGAAGCAAGTTACTACAGCCGAAGAAAGTTACATTCTACTGAGTTTTATGTATGGGTTCGCTTTGCAGGAAATGAATGCTCACAACGGATCTGGTATTCTGAAGTTAAATTGATTCAAGAGGCATCATATGTTGGAAGACGTTTGCTATTAATGAGATTGTTGCTACTTCTAATTCTGTTATTAGTATTGCTCCTTCTCCAGTAGTGTATTCTCGACGTAAGATTAAGTTTGAGCTTTGTGATACTATTTGGGTATTCAGAAAGTTGGTTGGTACTAATGGTGATGTTCGTGTATTAAGTCATGCACAGTACGTGTATGTTGCTTAATTAAATAGTTTAGTATAGCAAGTAGTTTCATGGTGGCGTATAAACTGAACGTTGCCCAGGAAGTAAGGTTCAGTGATCTCCACCGCAAACTCCGGGAAAAGGCACCCAATAATAAAAGCCGCGTCCCATAGTGGCAGACACCATTCGTTGTTTATGTTCTATTCGCGGTTTCTTCGCACTCTTTGAATCAAACCTTTGAAAAATCAACCCATTTATGACGTTCTTGGTTCTTTACTAAATATCTCAAGTATCACAAGCGTTTTATACTTACTTCTGTTAACGTAAAAGTATCAAATTTTTTGTTAAATTGAGCATTTACTCACATCTTATCTATAAATTATAATATTTATTTTTATTTAATATGAACATAAAACGGAGAGAAAATAGGTATGATGGAAATGCCAAGTAAGGAACAGGTCTTATATGAACTATTATTTACGGCACTGCGTACGAATGGGGTGGGTATGATTTTCTGGACTTCGTTAAACTTTTTTTTTTTTTTGCATAAAGCGTAGGAATAGCCTGGAAGTATAATTTAAGCCGGACTTCAGAAAAGTTTGAAGTAACCGTGAACGGACTGTAGACTGTATTCCGTAGTCGGACAACATCCAGTACGGGCTTGTTTTTATTGGTGCCGACATATGACAGAGTGTTACACTGATGCTAGTACAGTTCTGAACAGCATATTTTGTTCGCTGCGACGCCTAAAATTGCATTTCTTTAATCGCCTGAAACAGTTGCGGTACACAGGATTATAATTTTTGGANGTTCGCTGCGACGCCTAAAATTGCATTTCTTTAATCGCCTGAAACAGTTGCGGTACACAGGATTATAATTTTTGGAGGAGATAAACCTCGACTTCTAAAGTGAGCACTTTGCACAAAAAAAAACACACATTTTCCAAATATAGCTAAAATACATATTAATTTCAAGTGCACACTAGAGGAAAACTTATAGCAGTTATTTATTTAAATGATTAGTACATAATGCTTAGTTAATTGTTTAAAGATAGTTTATATTTATTTATATTTTGACATTTTTGGGAGGGGCTGCAGCCCCCCCCCCTCCACCTTCCTTGGGCACGCCAAGGGCCTGAAAAAGTTAACTCCTTAACGTAAAAATTAATATACGTACGAATTTATCGGCTCTCAAGACCTCGAAGTTAAAAGCCACATACGAATTCCTTACAACTACTTACCTACACTCTGGAGCCAATGGAAAGAGTTACAGTAGATCCATAGTACAAGAAGCAACCAGTTATAAAATGGTTGGTGCGTCAGCAGTAACCAATAGCATTTCCCAGGGAAAGGCGACGTCNTGGTACTAATGGTGATGTTCGTGTATTAAGTCATGCACAGTACGTGTATGTTGCTTAATTAAATAGTTTAGTATAGAAAGTAGTTTCATGGTGGCGTATAAACTGAACGTTGCCCAGGAAGTAAGGTTCAGTGATCTCCACCGCAAACTCCGGGAAAAGGCACCCAATAATAAAAGCCCCGTCCCATAGTGGCAGACACTATTCGTTGTTTATGGTCTATTCGGGGTTTCTTCGCACTCTTTGAATCAAACCTTTGAAAAATCAACCCATTTATGACGTTCTTGGTTCTTTACTAAATANCGGTCGTTCGTAAACAACGTGCGAGTGAGCACCTTCGAATTATATTTCACCCAAAACTAATTCCCAAGGTTCGTTATTAAAAAATAGCACTGTTAAGGCGTAGTATCTATCTTAAATTTTTTAGAATCGTTTTTTTTTTTGCCTTAACTGTTGCCATGTACGAAACCATAATCGGAAATATATTTTCTGTCATTTTTTATCTTACAGTAGAGAATATAAATAAACTTCAGAACTTGCACTGAGTAGTCCTACGTGCCATTAAAATTATATACCCTTAACCGGTTCGATTATCGTGCTCACTATCGAGGACACGTTGTACATGATCAATACTTGTGACCCTTACTGTACACAGCAAGGCATCAGTACCCGATGTTCTGAGTGTCTTCCTTGTCATATCTACGCAAATTACTGCACGTATTGTCAGGGCCGTCGAGAGCTATGTCGCCCCCGCTGAGAGCTATAACAACAAACAGATAATCAGGCAATCACAGTAACACGCACATATAGCTGACTTACATAATTTTCACTACCCATAAATGCCTTGAATTCAAATAAAATAATTACATGTAGTTCAGTGTTGCCGTATTCGTTTTACACTATTTTTTAAATTAAATTTTTTTTTTCTGGCTGTTATGGGTCTACTCGGAGGCCGCGGCTCCACGGATACAGCCATGCCTTCCAAGTCATCGTGACACCCCTGCCTCTAGTTTTTGAGCGGTTAGTGCATGGCAACGGCGATCACGCAGCGCCTCGCTCACTGTTTGCGACAAGTTCCTACGCTTGCACCTAGATGGCGGGGATGGCTTCAGTTTCAACAGCTGAGGTCTGCGGAGGAGTTAGGTTCATGATCGTCGGAGTACAGCGTTGAATAAACCGGAGCACACCGACAAAGCCAACAGCAGCGTTCCACGTTGTTTGCTCGCGACTGCACGCCGTGTGGGAACGAATTACCATCGCTGGAGCCTGTTCTCGTACCGCGACCACCTACGTTCCACGCGCAGTATATAACTTGAGTTTGGTGGCCAAGATTTTGTGAACCCGGAAACAGCCAATTGCGGTTCAGAACAAACATCGCCGGCCAGGGCCAGCGACTTTCCGCGTAAAAATCGGAGCACACAGTAGACTTCAATACATTACACACACCTTGGCTGTTGTTATACCTCCGTTGGCTGCTGGTGCCGTGTCCGTCTTTAACCAAGCCACTCAGGACTAAGCAACTCTGACACCGAACCTTCGTGATTCGTGCGCAAACGGTTAACACGGGCCAGAACCTTTTTTAGCCAACCAAAGAAGCTGGACGACCCTACAGTGCTTTGGACTGTATCGTGTCTCGAAATCTTTTCGCGAAATATCACTGCCCCTACCGCCGGCTTATCTTTCAACCGTTTGCTAGTCACCAATGACTAGCGACCTAAAAAATTCGCGTTTTCATTTCGGGAAAAGCTAGGATTCAAATCCCCGTACGTTCGTATTGCTAATGCTATTTGTCCAGCCGTTAAATTACACCTCCTGGACAACTCTGAGCCAATAATAAATGCACAGTAAAATGTAGATCGAATCGCCGTCTTCCGCTAATACAACAAGCAACCAGTGAACAGGGATGTCTGCATGATTTTGCATACGGAAATGGAGTACAGCCTACAGGTAATTGAACTGGCGAATTTTTCAGGTCTCTACCAATGACTTTTTCACATGTTTACGGGATGGTGACACTAAAAATAATTCTTGACTTGAACGAACATTCTTTGAAAAAAAGTAGCCAAAACTTTTTTTTTGTTATCGCTACAAATGAAATAATGCGTGTTCACAACACACTCTTTTATGAAACGTTCAAAATAGTTTACAGGCATATCTCCGGGTTTATAATAGATTTGACGTCTTCGGTACTTGCTTGTAAAATTTAACTTTAGTTTTACTCATTACACAGAAACGTGTTTATTAGAATTGGTTCTAGTTTAGTCGTAGTGTTACAAAAATAATCTAGGCAACATAGTTTCCCAAAAATGTTGATAAAAATACAAAAAAAAAAAAAATGCATGTGTTTGAATAAAAAACATAAACCATATGTACAGTAATGTTGTCAGCTAATTTTGAAATTATTTCAATGTATCTGCGTTTACCTAAAAATGATGGTCATAACGTATGTTTCAATTCTTTTGGCACACGCATCAGCTTTCTAACAAATCACACTTACGTGGGCGACACCACGGAAACGCTAATTCTTAAAAATGGTGGTAAGATACAAAATTTGGCAGAAAGAAGAACTTAATTAACCGTTTTCGCAAGTGTTCCTTTAACCGAGTAATCCACTCTGATAAATACGTCCATGAATCATTACTATCACGCACACTGCTGTATAGGATAGCATTCTATCCAAATTAACATTTTATACGATTTCTATAGAATATCAACCCCGTTTTCGGAAAAGACAACTACATTTCCTTTCCTCCTGAAAAACAATAATTTCATGTTTTATGTTAATCTCTTTATCTACTGAACATATTGGGATAACATGAATCTAATATATTTTATACATTGCGACGAAACAAACATTTTGGACATTCATGGGCGGAATAGTTATGCAATATTTTCACATTTCCTCTCTCTCTTTTCTCTCCGTTTCTCTCTCTCTTTCTCTCTTTATTGCTCTCTCTTTCTCTCTTTATTGCTCTCCCTTTCTCTCTTTATTGCTCTCCCTTTCTCTCTTTATTGCTCTCTCTTTCTCTCTTTATTGCTCTCCCTTTCTCTCTTTATTGCTCTCCCTTTCTCTCTTTATTGCTCTCCCTTTCTCTCTCAGTTTCTCTCTTTTTTCTCTCTCTCTTTTTTTTCTCTCTCTCTCTCTCTCTCTGTCTTTTTTTCTCCCTCTCTCTCTTTTCTCTCCGTTTCTCTCTCCCTTTCTCTCTTTATTGCTCTCCCTTTCTCTCTTTATTGCTCTCCCTTTCTCTCTCAGTTTCTCTCTTTTTTCTCTTTCTCTCTTTTTTCTCTCTCTCTGTCTTTTTTTCTCCCGCTCTCTTTTTCTCTCTCTTTCTCTCTCTGTAACTTTACGGAATGGAATAACAACACGCCTACGCCGTACAGCTTGACAGCCTGCAAGTGAAACCCGCGAAAGCACAACCGTGTCAAGGAAATGGGCATTCGATCCAAGCGACGCTACCTTCGGCCTACCGAGGAGCTTCGCTCGGCCTCGCGCCAAAACTTACTTCCTCTTTCGCGCGCTCTCGTGCAAGATCTGGTACTGTCGGAACGCGAGGCTGCATTCAAAGATCTCGGGTGCCGATTCTTTGATTTTCGAACGGCCATTGTACACACTTCAAACAAGCAACAATCATATTTATCAGTTTCGTGCAACGAAACTTATCAGCATTACCATTAGTACCAACCAACTTTCTGAATACCCAAATATCATCACCAAGCTCAAACTTAAGCTTACATCGAGAATACACTACTGTAGAAGGAGCAATACTAATAGCAGAATTAGAAGTAGCAACAAGCTCATTAGTAGCAAACGATAGTGTATTTGTGAAGCAAGTTACTACAGCCGAAGAAAGTTACATTCTACTGAGTTTTATGTATAGGTTCGCTTTGCAGGAAATGAATGCTCACAACGGATCTGGTATTCTGAAGTTAAATTGATTCAAGAGGCATCATATGTTGGAAGACGTTTGCTATTAATGAGATTGTTGCTACTTCTAATTCTGTTATCAGTATTGCTCCTTCTCCATTAGTGTATTCTCGACGTAAGCTTAAGTTTGAGCTTGGTGATACTATTTGGGTATTCAGAAAGTTGGTTGGTACTAATGGTGATGTTCGTGTATTAAGTCATGCACAGTACGTGTATGTTGCTTAATTAAATAGTTTAGTATAGCAAGTAGTTTCATGGTGGCGTATAAACTGAACGTTGCCCAGGAAGTAAGGTTCAGTGATCTCCACCGCAAACTCCGGGAAAAGGCACCCAATAATAAAAGCCGCGTCCCATAGTGGCAGACACTATTCGTTGTTTATGTTCTATTCGCGGTTTCTTCGCACTCTTTGAATCAAACCTTTGAAAAATCAACCCATTTATGACGTTCTTGGTTCTTTACTAAATATCTCAAGTATCACAAGCGTTTTATACTTACTTCTGTTAACGTAAAAGTATCTAATTTTTTGTTAAATTGAGCATTTACTCACATCTTATCTATAAATTATAATATTTATTTGTATTTAATATGAACATAAAACGGAGAGAAAATAGGTATGATGGAAATGCCAAGTAAGGAACAGGT
The DNA here is from genome assembly GCA_002778355.1 of Clitarchus hookeri. Lineage (NCBI taxonomy): Eukaryota > Metazoa > Arthropoda > Insecta > Phasmatodea > Phasmatidae > Clitarchus > Clitarchus hookeri. The sequence goes on along the minus strand of NQII01005227.1, from coordinate 147,584 downwards.
CTTATATGAACTATTATTTACGGCACTGCGTACGAATGGGGTGGGTTCGCTGTCTATTGGTATGATTTTCTGGACTTCGTTAAACTTTTTTTTTTTTGCATAAAGCGTAGAAATAGCCTGGAAGTATAATTTAAGCCGGACTTCAGAAAAGTTTGAAGTAACCGTCAACGGACTGTAGACTGTATTCCGTAGTCGGACAACATCCAGTACGGGCTTGTTTTTATTGGTCCCGACATATGACAGAGTGTTACACTGATGCTAGTACAGTTCTGAACAGCATATTTTGTTCGCTGCGACGCCTAAAATTGCATTTCTTTAATCGCCTGAAACAGTTGCGGTACACAGGATTATAATTTTTGGAGGAGATAAACCTCGACTTCTAAAGTGAGCACTTTGCACAAAAAAAAACACACATTTTCCAAATATAGCTAAAATACATATTAATTTCAAGTGCACACTAGAGGAAAACTTATAGCAGTTATTTATTTAAATGATTAGTACATAATGCTTAGTTAATTGTTTAAAGATAGTTTATATTTATTTATATTTTGACATTTTTGGGAGGGGCTGCAGCCCCCCCCCCTCCACCTTCCTTGGGCACGCCAAGGGCCTGAAAAAGTTAACTCCTTAACGTAAAAATTTATTTTTCAATTCAGGTGTTTCAAAAGAGGAGATTTATAGCGTGTAATATACGTACGAATTTATCGGCTCTGAAGACCTCGAAGTTGAAAGCCACATACGAATTCCTTACAACTACTTACCTACACTCTGGAGCCAATGGAAAGAGTTACAGTAGATCCATAGAACAAGAAGCAACCAGTTATAAAATAGTTGGTGCGTCAGCAGTAACCAATAGCATTTCCCAGGGAAAGGCGACGTCTCTATTGGTGCTGGCTTCTCGACTCACACAGCACCGACCAAGATCTCACCTATCCTGCAACACGTTAGACGTGGACGAGAATACTGTGGGAAATATGTTAGAGGGATAATGAGCTGCAAAGGCGTTGGCGATTTGAAAATTATAACAAACTTTGCTCTCTGAAAGCCACTCCGGAAGTAAGGTTTATTCTATTCAGGCTGGGAAGTTCAATACTTTTAGGTTGGCAACTAAACTTTTTCACCACTAGGTAAGCGCTAGTGTCGCATGTGTACCGGATTTTCTCTATCACCTGCGTCAAAAAAAATAATTGCAACAACCATAAATCAACTATAAAATAACTACGTAACTAAGTAAAATCTTTCTCTTTCATTATTCACGTAGCTTAATATTTTAATTAAAGATGNCTATAAAATAACTACGTAACTAAGTAAAATCTTTCTCTTTCATTATTCACGTAGCTTAATATTTTAATTAAAGATGACCTCTTTGGAACACTGCGTACCTAGCGGCGGAAATTTTCCCTATGCCAAACTCCGCCATATGAAAACTCGATTTGTTCCTGACCTGAGTGGAATGAACGTTATCCGAAGTCAGCCGGTGGCAATCCTGCGACGTCACGCAGCGCTAACGAGGTGCGCGCCGCTGCAGATGCAGGCGTGTCTGAGCGCGCCCGATGACGAGGCATTGCACAGCAGTGCACTTTCAGCAATCTCGCTCGTCGCCGTGGTCGAGGGAGGCGAGGGGAGTGTCCCACATCAGCTGCAGCAGTAAAGGTCACGTCGGGCGGCACTGGAGGTCCGCGCCGTGCGTTCGGCCAGCTGAGCCAGCGACTAGGACCGGCCATTGTTTTCGTGGAGCAGTCCGAGTGCATGCTGGTTTTCGAACGCCCTCATATAAACACATGGAGGTTTTTTTTTTTTTTTTGGCTGTGGCGATGAGAAGCCGACAAGGTCCTTCAAGATACCGAAACAAAGAACTTCTGTGCACAGAACGACCACGTGACGTAAACAAAGTACAACGGCCAGTGGAGTGTTCGTGTCTTCGCAGGCACGCGGAGGATGATTTGCACCAAGACACGTTGCAGATAATGATTTCAGTAAGTGATTTGGCTCGGTGTCGAAAGTTTCTAAGAATGCAGAGGGGGAAACAGCAGCTCATATCGCGAACTCCAGCCACACGCACCAACAAAATGGCGTCTCTGGCCAACAGCATGACGGGACGTCGTTCGCCAATCAGCGCCTGGTAACTTACTCACCAGCCAGCGGCCCAACCAATAAAGAACCTTTATCAGCACGCCGAGGCCAATCTGACACTAGACTCGCCCCAAGTCAGCAACTAAATGACATGCTGGACAAATACCAGTCGGGACTTTGACAGGGTTATGGTTATAGACCTGTAAAATTCGCGAGTTCAATGACCTGCAGGCTATACTCTACAGTTTTATGTACAAATATGCTGATATCAACTGCGCATTGGTTGTCTGCTGTCACAGTGGTAGGCGACAATTGGACACCGTTCTCCAGGAGGTGTCAAACACCGCGTGGACCAATGGCTAAAGT